>JAPYZU010000145.1:0-38943 GCA_030523005.1 Tryphoninae sp. B BG-2022a
CCGCCCTCGACACCACCATCCGCACTACCACACCACCGTTCACCCTTTTGGTATACGGTTGTGATTCTGGGGCTTTCGTATACGTTGGTGACGTCTGGTCAGCTTGGCCACGCTTAACTTTAACCCCTTACCCCTCGACCCCCCAACCCCCTCTCACTACCCCTTTCTCGCGACGAAACACAGACGTATATGGAAAACTCCCAATGGACACCCATCGACGCACTAAAGAATTCAAGATATAGTATATATCTAACTCTCTACAACCCCCCACCCCCCCCCAACAACCCCCTACCTTTTTTTCTGTCTGCTGCATCAGACTAATCCTACTCTACATATCGTGCGGGTACATTCCCCTCGGACATTTTTTGTTTACTGGGAAATTCAGGGTGGATGTACTCTCTTGTTTAAAAAATAAATGACAGGATCGTCAACGTCTCGTCGAGAAGGATTTCGTACATTTTTGTGGTATAAGTTGGAAAAAACAGTAAGAGAAAGTAATAAAGGGAAAATTAGAGAATGCCCTGGATATATGGATGTAATTTTAGGGTTTTTGATTATTAATCTGTTGATAATTGTTGGAAAAGTTGTTTAGTTGGGAAAATAAAAAATCGACTTTTTTATCGACCTCGTCCTAAGAATCATCAAATTTTAAGATGCCATCAGTTGGCTTCTGTTCGAGCGATTTAGATTTATTATACTGATACGAAAAACTGAGCAGTAGAGTTAGAGAATGCAGTTGGATTCACAGAGATAGTTCAAATAGTTCGAATGTGAGGAATTCTGACTTTTTGACTGAGAGATTTCGTTGGACCATTTTGGAATCGGAATTTTTCCACGCAATACGAATATCCTGATTTGGATACGCCTTTTTGGAAAAAAAAATGACATTGCGCGCTCTGAAAATCGCGTTTTTCAAATTGTCGCCATGGCCATAAAAATTGAGCTATCAGGATAATCCTTGGCTGATTGTCGAGTGCTCGGCAAACCCTTCACAAAGTTATTCGTGCGATTTTCCGTAAGTCAAACGATAATGGCGCTACAACGTCGCGAAAAGTCCATCTTTCGAAGTTTCGCGATATCCATCAAAACTGCAATATACTGTATTCCAGTGAATTTTAATCCTTTCTCCAGCTCTAAGATCCTACGTTGATCACGAATTTCCCTTAAATAAAAAAAAATCATAGTTTAATTTTTGATTTTTCAGATTTTATCGGTTTTCAGTGGGTAAATCACTATTTCCAATTTTTTGTGGTTTTCTCCCAGAAGTTTTAAGATATCAGTCAAAGTAACATGACAATCTTTATCAGCCACCAATTTTCGATCAAATAGAATCATTCCCAATTGTCTAACGCAAAATATTTATTCCTCGCATAATCGAGTCGCGAAGTATAAAATTAAACTCCAAAATTCGACACTCTACCGGAAACTACGTCCCACTGTCGTTACCTGACGTTCCATGGGATATAATCTAAAGCAACCTAAAGCATCATAAAGTTGTGAAAACGCCAGAAGTAGACTGTCTCGTGAATAACTTAATCAGACTTCATCCGGCTGCAATCCAGCGAGCCGGATCAGGCATGCCTTATCAGGGCCTGATCCGGCGCTGGTGAAACATCAGACAGCCTGATTTATTTTCTGCTCGGAAAGAAGCGTGACACGCAGGTGTCACGCTTCTCGAATTACAATCACCATGCGCGAATATGTAGAACATCTCGTTTGCGACGAGGGGTAGGAGAGAAAAAAGTGTAGTCGTAACTCTGTCAACGGTAGTGGCCGCGATAGCTGATATTTAAGAACAAAAAAGAACAAACAAACAAACAAACAAACAAAAAACCAAATACAAAAAGAGTCAAAGAACGAGGAAAAACTGCATACATTATCATGGACTGGAGACTCACACAGTGAAACTACCAATAAGGGTCACTTAAGTCATTTTTCGTCTCGCTTCGTTTATCTATGTAACTTCGTTCCTTTTCTTTTTTTATTATTTTTTATTTTCTTTCCAATTCTCCTCTCCCCTCGTCCTATAACGTTGGTTCGTCGACGTTGCGGTCCAGCGGAATGACGATAGGAAAGCCTTGATTATAGACATTAGCCCCTTCTAAGCGGCCAACCCGGATTCGCGTTAACCAGTGACGACGAGGATGCTCACTTATTTCTTATTCTTTCCCTCTCGCGGGACTCCACAGAACTCTCCACCGCCCCGCTGAGGTACGAGTTAGAAGAAGAGGAAAGATGAGGATGGAGCGAGTTCCGCGGAAGGCACAAACTTCTTGCGTCACACACAAAGTATACCATCATATATATATATATATATATACATGGATACATGGATATATATATATCCATGTATGTGTATATATTTATATATCCCTCTTCGCCATTCTCGCCATGAGAATAAAACAAATACGTAGGTCTTCCTGTATTCTCGTTATTTCAATCCCAACTTGACCGTAGTGCCACGAACAAGCCTCATCGACACGAGAGGCAACCGCGATTTTTCTTCGAGACTTCGAGAGGAAAAGATCTTCCAGGGATCGTTATATGCCAGAGGAAAACCGCGAGATCGTCGTTATGTACAACCGAGGGCCGGAGTGGATGGATGATTATACACGTCCTATATACGTATACACGTATAGATATTATTTTTTTGTCCGCCATTTCAAAGTCAGGGTAATGATTGCGCCACTGGTATTTCAAGAAATCGCGCAATTTCCATGCACGAATGAATAGACGCGAGATAACTGCTGCCAGGCGACCATCGAGTTTAACGACACTGAGAAATAAACGGATTTATTTAGTAACACGAGCTTTTCTCTTATTAATCGAACGAAGTTCGTATTGATCAAAATATCAAAATATGGTTTTGATCCAGTAGAATTCTTGGATTTAAAGATTGTTCGGTAGATGTTGAAAAGTTGCAAGGAAAATTTAAGAAATTTTATTATCAAAAAAAGAAAAATGTTAAATAATTATTGTCGTTTGTCACGGAATATTCATAAACGTGGAGTGTGATGAATTTTAATTCGCAAGCACTTCAATAATCGCGTCGCGAGTGAGAAAAAGGTGTTAACGAGTCTGGAGAGAATTAAGCAAGCTGAATTGAAAGAACGGAGTGTAAAGTCGGGTAGCGATTCTTCCACGCTCGAGTCAGTTCGTATAACGAGGTGCAGTAAGCCGCAGACTATCGGTTCTAATCAGACGGGAGATGGTCCGAGATGGGAAAGAAGGAGGAAAGGGCCGAGGTCGAGACGAAAAAAGTACCGAGACAATTGGAAAAAGTCACGAGCAGCTAAAAGAGGAGCTTGGTAAGATCGTGAGAGGGATGGGAGCTTGAAGAATGAGCACAAATGGGCGATTCTCAGTCGTTCGGTCGCGACTTGTACTCGAGGATACTTTTTACGAGGTATAAACATTTTTTTTTCTTCGCTCTTCGTTCAACGAGACCAAGAGGGCTGCGAGAGAATAGAGTCGGAGACGTTGGGCACCGTAAAATCTTATCCATCTCCGACCCGACATGGGATAATGGTATAAGCGAAAATAACGAAGGCGGTAATTTCGTGGATGATGCGGAATTTTTTGCGGATGGGCTAACAGAAATATTGCAATAATTACAAATTGAGCGCAAAACTCACGGGTTCGGTTCTGCCATCACCGTCTTTCCCCAATGATTGACCTTCCGACCATCCCATTTTTGACAATAATTTAAATCCTTTGTTGTCCTTCGTTATTGATCTGAAAATTGGACATTGGTCGAATTAATCGAGTGAAATCTTAACACGATCGTCAAATTTTCATCGGTGTCTTACGTTTCGACCGAGCTCTGCTGAGTCTTGACATGATGATTCGACGAGCCAACGTGCTCTCGTCTTGCTTGAGCTCTGTCCTGATAGCCTGTGGCCACTTGACTGGCAGTTTCAGTATTATTTTTCTCAACGCCGAACTTATTCTTCAATCTGCGAAGTTCCGACTTGTACTGGTCTTTTTTCGATGTTATACTTGTTTCCAGCGGCATGCTTTGTTGTACGAGGCCAGGCTCGCAATGACCGCATGTCTCGTGACCATTGTGAATGTGGCACAGGAGTTTTGTGACGCCGATTTGTATGATCGAACCGTGGGGCACTTCGCAAGGATCTGACTCTTGTTTCGCTACGGATAACCTCTTGCCGTTGAGAATAGTGCCATTTCGCGAGCCTGAGTCAACTATCAGATATTGCTTCTTATCTTCGTCGTATTGAAATCTCGCGTGATGCTGGGAAAAGTATTAATCGTTGGACAAATTATAATTTTTATTGTAATATGTAGAATTTTGTTGGTTTCTAAATTTACTGCTGTTCTTACTTTGCTGATATTAAGATCAGGTATGATGACAGAGTGATCGCCCTCTCTGCCCATTGTACCACCGGTGTAAGCCACGAGAAACAATGTGCCAACCTTCAACTTTGCCAAGTTCGTCTCTTTCACGATAATCCTCATGCAAGGTGGATAAGTCTTTGCGATATCTGTAATCAACGCTTGAATGTAATTCCCAGGATACAAATTTTACAATGTATGAAGTGAAGTATGATCGTGATTCGTATAGTTAAATTTTTTATGAATTCGTACATGCCTGATTCATCGATTGCGAAAACCACAGAGTAATTAAAGAGAAAAAATGAGAACTAAAGATTGAAGAAAAAATAATAATGAGCAAAACCTTGTTCTTCTTCAATCTCGCTTTCGCTACTGAGCGATCTATTGGGAGATATATCCCGTGAACTCTGGCTATCATCGCTGTCGGAACACTCGCCCTCCTCTAGTTTTTCGACACTGCTTATTTCGTCTGTACGATGAGCCAGTTTGGGCTTTTTCACATCATCCTACAAGAGAGACAACGTGTGCATATCAATGGTACAAGTTTTAGTTACCTAGTGCTTGTCGCCGGTATCTTTCAATCGATATGTTTGAAAGGCCAGTTATTAACTCATGTATCTCATCCGAAACCTGCAAGCAAAAATAGCCCGAGTTTTTTTATGAAATAGTTTTACTTTTGTGTTTTTTATTTATTCTTTAAATGCGGTAGAATTTAGGACAAGTCAATAAAAACCTTGTTAGCCTTCTTAGCTTTGCGCTTATCCGTTTTTTTGGCATTTTGTTGATGCACGGTAGTCTCGTTCGGTGTAACTTCAGCCTGACTATGAAATTTGTAAGCCTTGGTTTCCTCATCGTACACATAATACGTGCCAGAATTTCCATTATAGTAGAGACCCCGATTCTGCAAAGTCACGAGTCCTTAGTTTCTCTGATTCCTCATTGACCATTCTCTCAAATATCTGCCACCTACTGCGTCGTAATAATATCCACTGTTGTAGTCGTAGTATAAGCCTGATGTTTCTTCATAAACGAAACCTGTTAGTTGCAAAGCTGATTCAGCAGCTTGTTTGACTTGATCTACGATGCTTCCGCTATTCTTGGATTCGCTGACATCCCAGTTATGAGAAGGTAGTATACTTTGATCAGGTGTCCATGGATCTGTCTGCGTCTCAATGTGAACAAGCTCTATCTTGGAATTTGACTCTTCCAACTTCTTCTGTTCGCTTTCTATTGGCTTAAATAATTTATTCCTAAGTTTCTCAATCTTTTTTCTCTGGCGCTTAATGTGCTCTTGTAACTTGTGTATATATGTCAAAATATGCGGTAATTTTTCCAATTCCTCGGAGAAGTCATTCTGATCTTCGAATTTCACATCAGTGTCGTCACTTTCGCTTGAGTGACGAATTTCCGTCATCGTCAGTGTCAAATTCTACAACATATGACAACCTCACGATTAGGAGGGTGACACTCCGGCTCTACTACTCGTTCTTATTTGTGAATATTAGATTTCACAGCCAACGTGCGAAAACTAAATTTTCACGATAGTTAGCAGGGACCTCCGTCAAGTTAGCCGACCAAAATAAAATTCTTTATTTTTCTTCGTGCCAATCGATTGTCGGTCGTTTGTCGGTTCTTGACGGGAAATCTAAAAGGGAAAGAGTACACAACTTTGCGAAACCCGAGATGTTTTCACTTTTGGAACAACATTACCATCGAATCACACCCAAATTGTCACCGTGTCATATCGTAATTCACTTTGTTCGCGCAATACACTTTAATAATATCTTTGTAGATCCCGTGTTATCGGAAATAAATAAAAAAATATACATTCTTTATTAAATAACCTATTTGACTGTACTTCCGTGTAACCGATAAACAGTCTTTATTTTTTTCCTTTTATTTAAGAGCGTTGGGCGCCATCTGTTTGCACATGCTGCCCTGTCGGTACAGACATGCCTATACCGACTAACGATATGTCAGTTTATAACATCATACTACAGATCACGTAAGATAATTGTATAAAAACACTTATTCAAAATTTCTTACTTAAATGATTACGATTTATTACAAACTATAACTTGCACGCTCTTGATATTCGCAGATCTATACTACTAATAATCTTAGCTAATGTCCCTATCACTCTATCGGAGCCATTACTGCCGCAATAGTATATGGTGGATATACTTTTGCTTTTACTAACTTGGAGTTTATTTATTTATTTTTTAATGTTACCATAGGTTGGTACAGTATAAACGAAGACCTTGGGATTACAACTATTCCCATACAGTCTTGTCTCGACTCAGAGTTTATCTGCTAACCATCATGGTGGCTACATCTAACGGTGAAAAGTGCAACTTTATATCAACCGTTAATCTGCCGTATCGTAGATAGGTTAATAAGTTCCCGATTATACCGACACTAATGTATCGACGCCGTTTAGCTGTTAGATATAATTCAATCATATTCAAAATCGTCCGTCGCGCATGGTCTATTTTTTTCTGGTTAAACTAGATCATTTCGCACGAGTCCTTGAACGAATGGCACACGTGTTACAACATTGAGCTTCGACTCAATCTGGCTCCGAGCCAACTATGATACAAACTGCACATAGCTGTACTCGTGTCATGTGTACGTAATGGATTAACGATTATTTTAATAATAGTCCTCGCAACAACGCAATTTTTTCAAGCAATGAAACAATTCCAACATAATAGAAAATCGTCGCGTTGACACAACAAAATCCACATGGCCTAAGTCAACAATAAAAATCGAAAGTGAATGAATGATGAACGATGATGGAACATAAACTGAATATTTTATAGATCTCATAGTAGTTGAGTGCTTATCAACCATGCTTAGCAGATCTCTGGCATTGATACATTTCGAGTTTAGTAGTGCGTACTTCGCCATTAGAAACAGCCAGAGTTGTGGCATTCTCTCTACATTCGAGTGACGGTGTACAATTTAACAGTCGTCATTTTTAATATTTAATGTATTGCACAAGGTATATCTTTCGTCTCGTTATTATTTTGAAAAGTATGAAATTGTAACGATATCATTTTTTTACTAGGTGTGAATTGTTTTTTCTAATAATTTTTCAATCCTTAACAGGTGTAAGGACTACGTGCCTGTTAATAGCAAATGCTTGAATCTCGAAGAGTTTAACATTCTGGGCAATATTACACGATTGGATTGCGACATATGCAAAAATTTTATAGCTGTAGTCGAAAACGGAGAGATCGTCGATGTGAACGAGAGAATCGATGAAATTATTGAGAATGGTTGGAAGAAGGTGAAGATTTTATGCTATCGCATGTCCAAGTGAAAGCTTGGAGACAACGCTGTATGTTTCTTGTCATTATATGTGAGATCGTTTTGTTCGACTGTTCATTAGATACGAACGAATCGAGAAAAAATCTATTACTACATTCTCAGTCAGATAATATATCCAGAAATCGATACACCTAGTGTAGAAAAGTATGAGGCTCACTACGATTACGCCGACGAATTTGACGAGATAATACTGCGATGGGAAAATAGTAGACCCGTTGGATTTTATACGATAAAATTGAAGGGTATAATTTTTATGTTTTTTTTCAATAATGAGTCACCATTAGATCTTGGAACTTCCACTATTTTTTCTGGGAATTAGAAAACAAAGTTTCTGTGTAGAACAGTGGATTCAAAAAGATTCAAGCTTATCAAATTTTATCATGGACTGATAAGCAAGCTTATCAGCTTGATTATCAAACTATGTCAACAATAGTTGTATATATTCGGTGATTCGACCCTGTACTTCGTATAAAAGGTTAATATGTTAAAACAAATAAATTTTAGGAACGGAGATATACACAACAAACAGCGAATATTCGATGCCCACCGTTGACACAGCTTACGTACGCTCAAAATATAGAAATCGAGGAATAGGTTTGGAAATTTTGGCTGACGTTATCGCCCGTTTCCCAATCGACGACATTGCATTCTCCAAGCCAATCTCCAATGGAATGCTGAGAGGTAGAGATCAGCGTAATTATCTTCGAAAACACAACTGATCGAATTCTCTATTATTCTTCTTTATAATTTAGTACTGAAACGCTTTCTGACCGAACGCAAAGAGTATCGTTTGCGTTTTTGGGAAACACAGGACGGCGACGAAGGTTCCCAAAAACTCGTGTGGTTCCTACTCAGGAGCCACAAGCCAAGATCGTAAAAAGGATTTATTTAGAAAAAATGCAACGTTCAATATTGTAATAGAAATATCTGCCAACTATATCTGCGTATATAATATATGTTAAATGTACATTCGATTATTATACGAAAAATTTTTAAAAACTATTAAACTGGAATGAATTCGGAGACTTTTTTTTTTTTTATCTTTTTTGGTAACACAAGTTGAGCATCGTAAATGATCGAACGTTGTAAATACATACATATACATATACACATATATATATATATATATATATATATATATATATATATAATTTTTTGTTTTTTTTTAACAATAATCTTCATAAAACGTCGGCTGCTCATTGCAGATGGACTTTAATCTCATTTAATAACATAGAACCTATAACCATTTTCTCACAATTCACACATACCTCGAGTTGTTGATTGTCCAAAAATTTAATAGACACGAGGATCAGTGACTTCGACGCCAATGTATGAGCGGCGAATCTAGGAAAATATGAATAATTGCTAGTTAGCAATTACTAAAAACATGATAATTGCGATCTAGCTGACAATTATTGGGCTTGTGTTCGGTGTGACTTACCTAAGTAAACTGTCTTCCATCGAAACGACTGCCACATTGGCGACTTCGAATATTTTTTGCGGCAGATCTTTCCTATCTCCGTTGTACATTATTTTAGTCGTATGCTCGTTCATACCTTTCAACTTTTCTTTTTCGGCAATAAACATACTTTCGGGTAGTACGACGGAACGGATTATTTCACCAATCGGCGCTTTAACGCTAACGGGAACCGAGTAAGTCTCTTCGATTATAGAAAAGTCGATATTGAATTTAGCCGGTTGCGTTGAATCATTGAAATGAATACCCAGTGTGGATAAGACTGTCATGTTAGGCTGCAGACAGGGTACTGGAGAGAAATCGTGAATCGACATTCCAGCTGATAAGTTCTATAAACAAAAAATTATGCGAATGAATAAAACTCTCGTGATTGACGAGTCGAGAGTAATATCTTTTATCGTACTTTAATTCCTGTGCGAATGTTCTTAATCGTTCCGCTTCCCTCGTTGACGAATGTGAGCTCAAGATTGACCATATTCGCACTGACCAAATGAGGCGATCTTGTGAATCGGGATTCCACCCTCAAACCACGTCCGGTAATCTTGTTAATCATCTCAGTTTTTTTCACAGGACTGAAAGACGACGAGACTTCTTGTATTCCGTTCGATAAGGTAAGATTTAACGGCGTGAGGAAACCACCTAGACTCGGTGTCATTATCGGTGTCATCGGTAAGACTGCAATGAGAGAGAAAATAATAAGCGTAAGCTCAAAAGAGCATAAAAATTCTTGTGACGTAATTATCAAGCTAAGTGATCTCACCATTGTCTAAATCCAACAGTAAATCCAGACTAGACTTTGGCTTTTCTGTAACTTCAGATTTTTCAACTTTTTGTTTATTATGTACGGTTTTAACTTGGGTCTCTTCTTCGGAGGATTCAGAATTCTCGTCCGAATCAGAATCCTCGCTTTCGTCAGTCTCGCTTTCCGAACTCTCGGATTTTCCAGCGCTCGGTTTTCTGCGCGGTTTATCGTCTTCCGATTTCTCAGAGTCGGAGGAGTAGTCGGAAGAATCGCTATCTTCATCGGACGTCCCGCTCGAGGAAGATTCGGAAGTCTCCTCGTCCTCGGATTCTACGATTAAATTATTTTACAATGTTCGCTAAATATCTTTAAGTCTTATTCTCCTACAAACGTACCATCAGCAGGTGTACTCTCATCCTCGCTGTAAAAGCTCTTTTCTTTATCTTTTCCCTTCTTCTCCTTTCTATCCTTTTTCGTATGACGCTTGTCTTTAACTTCGTGAGTAACGATTGGCTCGGCAACGTCGCGAACCGATGCGTCCGGCGCAACTTCCGGAAATGATGGCAATGGCCTGTATCCGGTGCAAGGCATACCCAGATAATGCGATAGCGTACCCAGCTGATAATCGGAGCCATTGAATCTTGACATTAGAGTAGGCGCAGGTTTTGGCGAGAAAAATATCTTTTTCGCGTACTCGGCTAATTTTTTCTCCCCGCCATTCTCATCGTCGAAGATAAAGTGACGCAAAAATCGTGCTCTATCTCTAATATCATAATTCTGGTCGTACTTTGCCAATTGGAAGACATACTGACAGAAGAGCTTTGTCTGCTCTGGATTGTTGAGGCAAAGTTTCACGGCCAAATTCAATGTTTGAAGCTTCACGATATCCTTCTCGTTTATAAAACTCTTTGCCATTTTACGAAGTACATCGGGTGCTATCTTGGGCACGCGATCAGAATATTCTCCAAGAAGCCACAGGATCGAGGCTCGGGCCTGTGGTACTGTTATAAAATCCATGAGCTTTGCCATACGAGCTATTATGTCTTTATGCTCGTTCGGTTGAGTCTGTAGAAGTTTCTTTATCACGACGACACTCTCAGCAACAACGACTTCTGCTCGAGGAAATTTGAACCATATTAAACATAAAATTATCGAACAAATTATCACTAATTAAGCTTTCCAAAAACTTATTATTACCATCACGGGTACTTAGCAGCGAGACCAATCCATTGAGACAAGTGTCTGTGACTTCTTTGATATTGCTAGCGCATCGACCAATAGCTTGAATACTAGCAGCGACGAATTCTTTGTCGCTACTTGCGATGTAAGTTTGAAATTCACGCAAGATTACGCTTATACTCGTCTCTGTTGCTAAACTTGTTAATATATCTAGCTTGAGTAATTTAATGTGGGTTGGATCGGAAGTCCTGACGAAGAAAGACTTGAGAAAAGGTTCGAACATTCCCTGTTAAAAGAAAGAACGATATCTGGCGTGGTTACCAAGATAAAGAAGCAAAAGTATTTTCGTCATAACTGATCTGATTAGGATTTTCATATAAGTGCCTCTAATTGTACAAGAGCGGTGCTCTATCAGTTTGCAAAAAATTAGAATACTTACGGTACCTTTCTTGCAATTGATATGCTGGCAATACAATTTAGGACCACGCTCTGAACTTCTCTGCGTCCTCTTAATAGCCTGATAAGTGCTTTGGCTGCAATTATAACTTCGCTTCTTGGTGCAACGTGGTGATACAATTGTGCAACTGCCATCACAACAGAGGCATTTCTACTTTGCAGAAGGGGCTTTGTATTTCGCAGCAACAATCGATGATCAGAATCCAGTGCGAATACGACTTTTTTCGCGTTGGACGAATCGGAATCAGAATCGTAAAATGGTCGATTTTCATCCTCCTCGATTTCCTGTGAATAATGAAAACCCTCCAGATTGTCAGGCCTTCTTAAAGAATAGCGGAACTGCGACGAGGCAATTAAAAACAAGTGTACCTCTAAATTGGGGTTGACAAACTGAGTTCTTGCATATCTAGTCAGCATATTAACAATCACAACCTGTCCCCATTCATCCACGTCCACTAGTAGATTGCACAGTTTCCTGTAATTCTTATGAATCAGATCTATCCTCTCAGGACAAACTTCTTCGAAGGCCATTACTGCCGAACCTACGACGAGAGTCGTTTTATCGGAAAGTAGTTTTTCCAAAACGTTTATCAATTCCTCTCTCTGCTCAGCATCCAGAGAATACAACTTTGGAATTGCATGAGCAGCAGTTTTTCTGACATAAGGTGACATGTCACTGGCAGAATCTTTGATCGCAAGCATCACAATAGGAACTATCATAGCTACTCTTATGCTTGACAGTACTCTCAAAGCACTGGCTCTTATCAATTGATTCGGATCTTTAAGAGCTCTCTGGAATGTCGAGATGGATAAGAGAGCCAAATCTTGTTGATCCTCGGCATAACGAACCAAATATACATATACCAATTTCTTGACTTCGATATTTTTGGAAACTACATTTTTCACAACAGCTGGAAAGAGATCGGACGCATCTCTACCTTTAGCTACCATCTGGGGAAAAAAGAAAAATTAAACAATGTCTTAAACTTTTCTTTCAATTGTTAAACTATGCTTCAAATTTACCCCAATAATACGTTTCATAGCTTCCAATTTCAATCCATCTTTGCTGCTATCTAACATCTGTTTAAGATCGTCGTGCCTGAGAAAAACAATCAGTAATAATAATTGCCACTCATCAAAATTACACAAATTTTTTTAGTAATTAATAATCTCAAACTTTCAAATCTGGGACTCTGAGACTGTGAAAAGATAACTACTGTATACATAATTCTACCGATTAGCTTTGAATAGCAAAATGAGATTATTTATCATTGCCAATACACATCGACTAACTTACTTTTTATAATCGGAATGAAAAAAACCTCCAGAAGCCGGATCAGTGCCGATTTCAGTATCACCAGCATTAGAAGGTCTGTCATTGCTGTAGGAGCCACCAGTGTTATTTGACAAAGTGTTTGCCGCTGCAGTCAACATTTTAATTCTATTTGATAATCCTAGGTATCCTTATCGCAACTGAAAAAGCCGGTGATACTTCCTATGACGGATCTCCACAACAACCTGGCAAGCTTTCTACTTTTTAATAGTTTTTGACCTTTTGACAGCACAATGCCTCTACCGAGCGTCCATATTGTCTCGATAAAATGAGAGCTTCAAAGGGGCGATTGGGAGATTCCAAAAGCAGTGATTAGAGACGAGATAAGCAACGCTCGTCAACAGTCGAAACCTCGGAAATTGGTCCGGCGAGGCGACATCTCAGCGGCCAAAGGGTGAACTTTTTTATACCCTCGTTAATTTAGCCGCAAGACAAATAGTCGTCAAAAATTCTAAGAGAAACTGCCAAAATCGTAAAATAACGTAAACTCCAACTTTAAATATTGGACGTATATAAAGAATTTAATTTAAGAAAAAATCATACTACAACAAATATTTCTCAGAATACTGAGATTGCTCTGTTTTATCTACATTATCGATTTTATTTCACTTGCAAGAGGCAGCACGTGTCAATTCTTGAAATAGAATTTGTATGTGAGACGAAACATCTATGTTTGCTGTAAGTGCATAGGATGTTCGTGAGTGGCGGACGCTCCGGAAACCTTACAAAAAATTAGGGTCGCAACATAATACGCAATCAATTGGCAAATAGAAAACATAAAAATAGTTATAAGTAAGCCTTGATCATTGTTGACTCTTTAAGATGGGTGATATAAAATCGTTTCTTCACCAGTGGTGCGCAAAAAATGGTAAAGATCCGATTTTCGAGGTGCGGCCTACCGGTGAGTTCCATTTTGATTGAAAATGATTAAACACTAGGCAGCAATTAGCGTGCATTTACCATGTTTACTACCGGCGGCGGTGTTATATTCAATAGTTCGTCGATTGGAATTTCAACTATACAACTGTGAAACGAAACATTCTTCAGCGAGAGAACTTATTGGATTGTGAATATGTAAAAAAAAATTTATATTGTTTATTATCCATTTTCAGGGCCAAAGCATCGTCAGCGTTTCCTCTGTGAATTACGCGTTAAAGACTTTGAGTATGTTGCTGCCGGTCACTCGACGAATAAGAAAGATTCTCAAGGCAATGCGGCACGTGATTTCATAAGTTACCTCGTACGAACTGGGAATGTAAAAGCTAGCGACGTGCCTGGTGATCTTGGTCCTCAAGCAGCTCTGCCACCCGCGCAGAGTGATGGCAATAATGAACTTCGTGATATACCAACAAAATCGGTGTTTCGCGATGGCATGGGACCAAATGACATTGGCCAAGCTTACCGAGCATATAATGACAGAGGCCAGGGCAATTATACATATATTGACAGATTGGCGGAACAGAAAAAAGTTGAAGAGGCTGAGGATGTAGATGTAAATTCAGGAATTCATGGAAATTGGACGATAGAAAATGCCAAATCAAAATTGCATCAATTTATGCAAACTAACAAAGTTAATGCTGATTATAAGTATACTCCGGTTGGCCCCGATCATACAAGGTATGATTTTGTCGTCATGGATTGTTTCGTCAAAGGAATATTATTTACAATTTTATTGGCTCCATAATAAATTGCTCAGACTGCAGATACATGTGACAAGAAAAAGCAGAGACAGAATATCTAATGACAAAAGAGCTGCACCAGAATTTGCGAACATGAATATAACATTCTTATTCCTTGTTTCTACTAATTTTCTAGTAAAGCATTTCGTGGCAGTTGTTTTGTCATTAGATATTTGGATACAGTACTTGCAAAAATTAACAGGAGCGTAGATGGAAAAGAGTAGCAATGTGTTTATGTTGTCTCACTCGATGTAGCACCATTAGAGATGAATCGAGACCACTTTGGAGTACATATTATTCATCTAAAAGCCAATGCCAGTTTAAGAATGCATTGTTAAGCCTTCTTGGACAAGGCGGCGGATGGTGTTTAACCAAAGCCTCTATTGAAACGATTCAATAATGGCTCTGGTGCTGTCCCCTTCCAGACAAATCAAAGTACTCCAAAGTGGTTCCGGATGAATTTCCAGTGGTGAGTTTGTTTGGTATTTGTAACATAAAATAGGGAATAATTATCATACGCTTAATGTTCGAAACAATTACGCTAATCGATCTAGGCAACATTTTTTTTTCCTTTCATAATATATACTTGTTCTGTTCATGAATAATATCTACATGCATTGTTTGATTCGACAGGAGCTTCATGGCTGAAATGAGCATCTATGTGAGCCAACTAGGACGAAGCAAGTATTCATTTTTGTGAAGAAAACGTGAGAGCGACATAGCAATACACAATTTGATACAAACTAAGATTTTCGTTTTTGATTACAGTTGTTACTGGTCGTGAAACAGCCTCGAACAAGCAAACAGCATCAAAGAGTTGTGCTTTATCGATTGTTCGGCAACTTTACCATCTGGGTGTTATTGAAGCATTCAGCGGCACTTTAAAGAGAGTCAAGGCTGCCGATCAAATAAAGCCTTATCCTGTGAAAATTTCCCCAGAACTCGAGTCACAGATAATGGAGGTACTCGAGGGATTAGAAATTCAACCGATTAACACAACATGTTCCGAATCCGCAAACAAATTGAAGGATGAAGGAGATGTTCAATGTGCAAATTCAGGATCGAACGCCAATAACGGCATATCATTATTGACCGATCATGTACTGGATGATTTTATATCATCCGTGCCGCAACCTGCTGGAGTTGTCAGTTGGTCGCCACCCCAGCCGAATTGGAATCCGTGGCTGGGTTGCAACATCGATGAGGGTCCCTTAGCTACAATGCCGCTGGACACACTTTCTGACGATATTATGAATGACGATAGGGAGAGACTGCAGCAAGATAAGAGTCTGCAGCGAAGTATGAAAGACCGATCAACTTTACCAGTGTACGGAATGAAGAACGAGATAATGGCCGCTATAAATGACAATCCTGTTATTATAATACGTGGTAACACAGGATGTGGCAAAACCACACAAGTTTGTCAATTTATCTTAGACGATTACATCGCCTCGGGACAAGGAGCTTATTGCACCATCGCCGTGACTCAACCTCGAAGAATATCAGCCGTTTCGGTGGCCGATCGCGTTGCTGTAGAAAGATGTGAAAATTTGGGTCAATCCGTCGGTTATTCTGTACGCTTCGAGTCCTGCCTACCCAGACCTTACGCCAGTATAATGTTCTGCACTGTTGGTGTCCTCTTGAGAAAACTCGAGGGTGGTCTCAGGGGGGTTTCTCACGTAATCGTTGATGAAATTCACGAACGAGATGTTAATTCCGATTTCATAATGGTCGTTCTCCGCGATATGATTCATCAATATCCGGATTTACGAATAATTCTGATGTCGGCGACGATCGACACGAGTTTGTTCAGTCAATATTTCAACAATTGTCCTGTTATCGAGGTACCCGGACGAGCTTTCCCGGTTCAACAATATTTCCTCGAGGATTGTGTACATCTCACAAATTTCGTACCTCCGCTCGATACGAAGAAACGTAAGAATCGCGAAGCCGAGGACGCTTGTCCAAATGCTGAGCCTGAGGAAAATCTCAATAAAAATGTTACCAACGAATACAATGAGCGCACCAGACGCATCATGTCACAGCTGACGGAAAAAGAAATCAGCTTTGAGCTCATAGAAGCTCTTCTAATTTACATCAAGAACCAAGGAATACCCGGAGCGGTTCTCGTTTTTCTACCAGGGTGGAATCTCATATTCGCTTTAATGAAATATCTTCAACAGCATTCTGTTTTTGGTGGACATGGTTACACAATAATTCCATTGCATTCTCAATTACCGCGCGAAGACCAACGCAGAGTTTTTGAACCTGTGCCCGACGACAAAACGAAAATTATTCTATCGACCAATATCGCTGAGACTTCCATCACGATAAATGATGTTGTTTATGTAATTGACTCGTGCAAAGCTAAAATGAAGCTCTTTACTTCTCACAATAATATGACCAACTATGCCACTGTCTGGGCATCTAAAACGAATTTGGAACAACGAATGGGAAGAGCCGGCCGTGTCAAACCAGGGTTTTGCTTTCATCTCTGCTCAAGAGCAAGATTCGAGCGAATGGATCAGCACATGACACCGGAAATGTTCAGAACGCCTCTTCACGAGCTTGCACTGAGTATCAAACTTCTGAGATTGGGTAGTATTGGAAAATTCTTGTCCAAGGCAATCGAACCACCCCCGATCGACGCAGTTATCGAGGCAGAAGTTATTTTGAGAGGTATGTGAAGAAGAGAATAAGTTTATCACAGTCTTTGGCAAAATATGCAATAACATTTGTCTTGTTACAGAAATGAAATGTCTCGACACGAACGATGAGCTCACACCACTCGGCAAAATTCTAGCTCGTCTACCGATCGAACCCCGTCTCGGCAAGATGATGATACTCGGTTGTATGTTCCGAGTTGGGAATGTTCTCTCGACAATGGCTGCAAATAGCACGACATTTCCCGAAGTTTACACAATGGGACCAGATAGTCGTAGATTGACGACACAACAAAAATGGTTTGCAGGGGCCAGATACAGCGATCATGTCGCGATGGTGCATGCTTTCGAGGCGTGGGAAGAAGCACGTGCTGGTGGTGATTACGCCGAGCAGACCTTCTGTGATGCCAAAAATTTGAGTCTTCCGACTCTTCGAGTTACCTGGGAGGCCAAAGTAAGTCTAAATGTCAATAAAAAATCATTCTTTTACAATTAGAAAGGTCTTAAAACTCAGTGTGTCATGAATCGTTCAATTCCATCCTAGAATCAACTACAAGGATTGCTGCTAAGTGCCGGCTTTCCCGAGGAGACGCTGTGCCCTATACCACTCAACTACCAAGCCGGTGCAGACGTCCGTCTTGATACGATCACTGCCCTACTGTGTATGGGATTGTATCCCAACGTTTGTTATCACATAGAGAAGAGAAAGGTCCTGACGACTGAATCAAAAGCTGCATTGATTCATAAAACGTCTGTAAACTGCAGCAATTTCGAACAAACTTTCCCATTCCCATTTTTCGTATTTGGCGAGAAGGTGAGGGAGAATATATGGCAATTGACTAAATTATGCACCGGGTAAATTTGTTAATCACCGACTAACTTGTATTGCAGATTCGCACGCGAGCAGTTTCATGCAAACAAATGACTATGGTGTCGCCGATTCATTTGCTACTCTTTGGATCTCGCAAAGTTGAATACATCGACGATGTTATAAGATTGGATAATTGGGTGAATCTTGACATGAATGCTGCACACGCTGCGGCTATCGTAGCTTTGCGTCCAGCACTGGAGAGCCTCGTCGTACGAGCTGCCAAAGATCCAGAAACTATTCTCGATTTGAGTCCACTCGAAGAGAAGGTAATTGAGAATCGAATGCTCGGATACAATATAAGGTAGACGACTAATTTTTTTGACCAATTCATCTCCAGGTTTTGGCCGTTATCAAAAGTTTATGTGGCATGAACGCGGGTCGTCACGACATGGAACCGATAACAGGCGGTGGATTTGGAGCTCGTCGGTCATCACGACCGCACATTACTGGTTTCAGCGGTGATAATGGAGTACCGTCTAAGTTAATGCGCGGCGATGGTGGATTCCGTGGACGCGGTGGATACGGTGGTAATAATTCCGGTGGAGGCAATTACAGCGGTGGACATTACGGAGGTGGAAATTATGGAGGCGGCAATTACGGCGGTGGCAATTATGGCGGTGGAAATTTCGGAAGTGGAAATTCAGGTGGTGGAATGTTCGGACATGGAAATTCCGGCGGTGGAAACTTTGGAAGTGGAATGTTCGGTGGTGGTAATTCCGGTGGTGGACACTTCGGAGGCAATTCTAGCGGTGGACATGTTGATAATCGAGGAGGCTATGGTAATCGTGGCTATGGCAATGACGGAGGATACGGTGGAGGATTTCAACGGGGTCGTGGACGCAATTCAGGCGGCTCGTGGGGCAGACGATACACCGATAATTACTAGACTAGTCCTCTAATCTTAATTTATACCGTGATACATACATTCTTCGTTGGAGAGCGTTTATTCGAGTCTCGCTGTATTCTTTGTAACAGCGAAACTATCCCATTTCAAGTATTTAATTCCACAGCTTTAATCATGCCCACCGGTATTTTTCACACAATCCAAACAACTCATTTATACTCGTAATCATAAGCGATACGATATTTATAAAAATAAGAAAAATAACTGCGATAGTCTGTAGATTAATTGCGACTGATGAGCAAATAAAAACGATAATTCTGAGAGTGTTTAATATTTATTCAAATGTCCTCGCGAGGGTCGATTCGATTGTGGGAAGGTCATATTACAATTATCAATGATAAAGAGGTGTATATTGGCTGATGATACGATGGCAGGACTCCGTAGGCAAAATAGGAACATAGAGAGCAAAGCTTCGGATCGATCGTGGGCTCGTATTATCTTCTCTGTACGATTTTCAAATTGCAGTAGATGGTAATCGGGAGATTGGCCGTTCTCCTTGGGTTTTGAAGTACATCTGAACTGTATATGAAGAATATACGTAGGTGGGAGACGAAATTCAGTGGTCCGTTGTCCGTTTTGCCACGGATCCATTTAAGAGCATATACTGTATACTTTACTATACATAGCATGCTTGCTCTATCGCTAATACGTACTGTCCGAGGCAGAGAGCGTATCTAAAGTCGCGGAAAAGTGTCGTCCCTGACGAGGAGATTCGAGAGTGTGTTGCGAACAGTCAATGGTTGGAAAATGGCGATGGTATTCGCATAGAACGATAGAAAACAAGTGCGACCAAGTGTGAGGAAAAGCTGAACAAATGTCACCCGGATCGTCGAATTTCTTGCATTAGCAATGTCATCGTCGGTGTTACGGTTTAGGAAAAATCGTTACGTGTGAGCGCACCAGTGCGTGCTCTCTTCATGGAAGTTTGAGCCTAAGAGAATCTCTCTGTCCTGTGAAAAGAAAGAAAGAAAAAGACAAAAAGATAAGAAAGAAGAGAGAGAATCGTGGGTTTGGATTGTACAGTGGTTGTGAAACGTCACAACAGCCACGGTCCACGTAAAGGCAAGATGTTTTTATTTGCCTCTAGTTTTCTCACTTCGCTTACTTATTTTTCGACCACGTCACGTACACGCTGTGACTTTTATATTGTCAACGACGCAAAAACGACATTTGTTTACGAATAATGTGCGCTGATATTAGCGTTAGTTATTTTTGTCGTAAGTTAGTTGCATGACATCAAGGTTAGGTGAGATTCAACGTTCCTAGAATTTATTCAATATTTATTGTATTTCTTGGTACACTTTTTACTAATCCGCCGTGAATTTCATACTATTAGTTTATTTCGAAATGATAAACATAA
This sequence comes from Tryphoninae sp. B BG-2022a, assembly GCA_030523005.1. NCBI lineage: Eukaryota > Metazoa > Arthropoda > Insecta > Hymenoptera > Ichneumonidae > Tryphoninae sp. B BG-2022a. The sequence goes on from JAPYZU010000145.1 coordinate 20,351, forward strand.
ATTCCTTGGTTATTTTTTATGCGTGACTTAAAAATTGAATGATCGTAAATTATTGATGTTATAAATTATGCAATAGACATATCACAGCTGTGCCTGTCTCATACATATCGATGTGCCAACTCAAGATTACTTTAGACTAGCTTTGTCGAGGTCGATTAATTTTTATTTACTCAACCCTTTTAACACTAAACCATTACGACGGTTAATGCCCCTAATAACTCATTAATATGCCACTAGTGTGTCGTTAATGTACTGTTTATAACACAAAGTAATTAGCGAGTATTACTATTTCTGAAAATCATTTTTTTGGTTAAAGAGTTATAATTTTTTTTTTATGTCAGTGACACGGCTGTCTATTGCAAATAATCGAATTGTATAGAAATTATTAAATAACAGCTTTATAGAGAACCTTTAAAAAGTAAATATTGATTTGCAAAATTAAAGACATGTCGATCTATCGGAGAATCAATTTTTATTTTTATTTTTCAGAACGCCTGTGGCGTGGACACGTTCAAGATGGAACAGGAAACTGTGTACGGGACACACGAGGATAGTCATGTGGTGATGTCGGAAAAAGTACAGTCCCTTGCTGGGAGTATTTATCAAGAATTTGAGAGAATGATAGCGAGATACGACGAGGATGTTGTCAAGGAACTGATGCCTCTGCTAGTCAATGTTCTAGAATGTTTGGATATAGCTTATACCGAAAATCAGGAACACGAAGTAGAATTAGAACTTTTGAGGGAGGACAACGAACAGCTGGTTACGCAATATGAAAGAGAGAAGCAACTCCGTAAAACCTCCGACCAGGTAAGAATATATACTTTGTAAAAATGTAACTTCCATTTATTGCGGTCAAGATATTAATATCTTCTTTTGTATTCAGAAACTGTTGGAGCTCGAGGATGTGGCGGAAGATGAGAGAAAAGAGTTATTAGGAAAAATTGATAGTTTAGAGTCGATCCTGAGAATGCTAGAGCTGAAGACGAAGAATTCTCACGACCATGGTACAAATGACAAAGCCATCTCCAGTTCATCCCCCCACAGATCACCTTCCTACAGTAGAGTAGATTATTTTCTGTTTTTTGTTTCTTTTAACTAGCGTATACTTTACGTTCCTCGTATAACGATAATTTTATGTCGTTTCGTTTCTGTTTCATCGAAAATTCATATTGCACGAATTTTTTACTATTTGGGAACTATCGGGACCTCTTCCATCGTCGTTTCGCTTTCTGTTTCACTGCCGATGTCATCATAGTATTGGGAATTTCTCTTCATTCACGTTTGTTTCTACGGACCTGCAACTTTCTATCTATTTTCTGTTGGTCACTTTCTTGTCTCGTGAAATGTCGCCTCGTAATGCCCTATTGACAGTACGTAAGATAATTGAGAATATAATACAACACGAGACTAAACTATTGCTCATCTTTTATCCATCCACAGTTGTACGTCTGGAGGAGAAAGAGGCCGAATTGAAGCGCGAGTATTCGCGTTTGCACGATCGTTACACCGAATTGTTTAAAACTCACGTAGATTATATGGAAAGAACGAAAATGTTAGTCGGTAGTACGGAGAGATTGGAAAATACGACAGGTGGACGTGGTCCATCTCGATTACCGTCACTCGGACTTGCTCACATGTCGCGAAGCTCCGGCCCTCTGAGTTATGGTTTTCAGAGTCTCGAGGCAAGCATTAATGCCGACGATGCGCAGGACGATAATCCACCCAATATGCTGAATTTAAAATCCGAGATGCAGGACAGTAGTAGCGAGGCTGCTATCGAAATGTCCGATAAGAGTCAACTGACTGATCACCCTATGCAGGAAAACAAAACTACTGCGATATCGAGACGTGAGTTCCCACTTGGTGTTTCTTTCTCAATATCAAAGAACCCCTCGCTTACTTTGTTAAACTCGCACAGATGAGAGTCCAGAAACTGAGACACGACCAATTATATTGACACCAACGACACCGACGACTGCAATTGATAAATTGGCCTCGACACCGGGTGGACGAAGCAGAACCGAGAGAGAACAACGAAGTGGCAATACATTGTATCAAGAGCTCAGCTTCCAAGATTCTGATGCTCTCGGAGAGATGGACGAAGGAGCTGATATCACTGGTAAATTTCTGTTTTCTTAGCTATCCAAGCACTTATGGTCTGTATAGATTCATAAAGGAGAAACTAAAATTTACGTATTCTACGATTTTAGGAAGCTGGGTTCATCCAGGAGAATACGCTTCATCGGGTATGATAATCCCAAAATAACTGTTGTCGCATTCCGACTGTTTTATTCGTTTCGCGATTAATTTTTGCCAATATGTTATTAATCTGTGTTACAATATTCTTCTCTTTTTTCTTTTTTTGTTTAACCACGGCCAAACAATATCGTCGACTAACTTGTGCTGTTTTATTCTTCCTTTGCTGCTCAACTGCCTATCATCCAAACTTCATGAAACAAAAATGGTGCATGTGACGAATAACCATCCAGTCAATGACAACTTTTTCGGTAAGCTAGCCCCACGAGATCAGCCGCTTTTTTCCAATCTTGAGGCTTTCTTGAGTCTCGCTCGGTTCATGCATGCACTTTACACAATCCTATATTTGACTAATAAAACATAATAACAAAAATAAATATTTCATAGCTTGTTCTTTATATATTTCAATGTAACAATCCCATTCGTCAAGGTATGGGAAAGGAGGTCGAAAATCTCATTATGGAAAACAACGAGCTCTTGGCTACGAAAAACGCCCTGAACATCGTCAAGGATGATCTTATCGTGAAAGTCGACGAATTGACGAGGTCAGTTCTCACGAATGTGCCAGAAAAATATATTCTTAGCTAATCGTTAATTACAATTCCTTTTCAGTGAACAAGAAATTCTTCGTGAAGAAGTAAGAGGCCTGCAACAGGCTAGAGATCGTTTACGACAGAAGGTAACAGCGTTGGAGGAGGAGCTCAAAAAGGTGAAAGAGGAAGCGGAAGCAGCTGCTAAAGCAACAAAGAGCGACGACGAGGAGGATGTGCCACTAGCTCAAAGAAAGAGATTCACCAGGGTGGAAATGGCGCGAGTCCTCATGGAGAGAAACCAATACAAGGAACGATTCATGGAGCTTCAAGAAGCAGTCAGATGGACGGAAATGATAAGGGCCAGCAAAACTGATCCTGCCAGTATATCTGGGGGTAAACAATCCGTCTGGAAGTTGTGAGTATCTACGAAAGAATTATAGACCTTCGTGGTTCTCAAGCGATTAAAATTCTTAAACTTTTATTTAAGATGGTATTTTCGAAAAAAAAAAACAGTTTTAGTAATCTTTTCACCGGACCAGCCGACCGGGGGACTCTAGTCCGAAGTTCGCACACAATGCCACACATTCGCTACAGCGCACCAACGAATCAAGTTGTCCCAGCGCCACCTTTGGACATGATGCGTAGACGAACGCTCAAGAGTCGTCACGATTTTCTCGACCAAGGAGACACAATGTGAGATGACAAATAACTTTATAATTGTATAACGTGCACAATTTTGAACCCTTCGTTATTGCAACCACTTTTGGGCAAATCGTTGGGTTTCTTGTTTTGTGTAGAAAGGCATCTCTATGTCTTATTTTTATGCGTGTAAAATTACTCCGTTACTATTTTCCGGAAGATCTAAAGAATCTCTCGACTCTCAAGAGCGCATACAATTATCCGACACACGATCGGAATTTTGCGTTAGCTTTGTATTAATACAATTCTTTCTGTCTATTTGATTTCTCTCACTGCACGATCTCTATTCTTCTCTCTATCTTCAATCTCGCTTCTCGCAAATACTTTGTGTATCGCCTGTATACTTTGTACGTGTGGAAGAGCACGCAGCATCGAGAATTTTTCGTGTGTACAAAATTTAGATTTATCAGGCACGAGTGTGAGTGAAATCTAGTCAGACATACCGCTGTGAGAATGATCGACGAGAGAAAATCCATTTAGCGAATACGAGTTTGTAAACGTTATTCTTTTTCTTTTCGTTTCATTTTTTTTACACCCCCTCTTATTACAATCTCAATACTGATATTGTAAATAAACGAACAATTTTTCCGATTATCTCGCATTTACGATTTTTATTTCACTCGACTTATTGTTATTATTTTAACGTCGCTGGTCGCCCCGTTCCTCTGGAGATTATCGCTCGCAAGAGAGATGCGTGAGTACGTAACAATATTGCGGGCAAATTTGATTACAGGTCGTCGGAAAAGTTGTACGCTAGACGAGCCAACGAGCGAAGAGAACAGTATCGACAAGTGAGAGCTCACGTTAGAAAGGAGGATGGACGTTTACAAGCTTACGGTTGGAGTTTACCAGGAAAACCAAGTGCTCCGGCACGGCATCCTGTTCCAGTACCAGTTTACTGTAGACCTCTCCAAGAAACGGAACCGGGCATGAAGGTAACCACGAGGAACGAAAATTTGTCAAGAAACTTTGCAAATCAACGAGCAAGAATTTTAGTCAATTTTTATCATTTTCTAATTTATTATTTTGTTTTTATTTCCCACGATAGATCTGGTGCGGTGCCGGAGTTAATCTGAGCGGTGGAAAGACACGAGACGGTGGTAGTATGGTAGGTGGAAGTGTGTTTTACGCAGCGGAAGCTCGCGAGACGATAAACGCAAAGGCCGAGGTCGAGGATGCTGTCGAGCATCTCGATAAGGAACTCCAAGAGCACGAGCAACGTCGCCTCGAGGCTGAACGTCTCGAGCAACAGCTGAGCTCACTCGTTTGGATTTGTACGTCGACCCCGAAGATGTCGAAAGTAACAGTAATCGACGCGAACAATCCTGCAGACATACTCGAGGTTTTCAACGTTTGTCAAGGTCATTTGTTGTGCATCGCGAGCGTACCGGGAGCCAAAGAGAGCGATTACGTTCAGAGTACTGAAGATTGTCCCTTGAGAATGACGAACGGTATTAGCGAGCGCGACATAAGCAGCAACGGTGGTATCGAGGAGGGACAAATGTCACTGGACGATCCAACGTCGAACGACGAACGTAACAATTCTTTAAAAGGCACGGATTCCGATGACAGGAGTTTGGCCACGTCTGAAAGCGTTAGCGCTACTTTTTTTCTCGACGAGAAACCAAGCGAGGATTCAGAAAAAATCGTTGAGGCCGAGGCTTCTAATACCGGACCACAGAGTCTGGAGAACGTCGACAGCGAAACGGCGAACTTGGGCAAAGTACAATTTGTCAAGAGTCCCACGACTCTCGCAGTGTCGCGCAAAAATGACGATAGTGGAGTCAACGGTACCGAGGACGAGAATGATCAGGTTGCTCGAGAGGAAACTGCACCTATCGAGAAAATGTCCTCGGTACAACCGACTATGTGGCTCGGAGCTCAAAATGGTGCTGTTTACGTTCACTCAGCCGTGGCCAAGTGGTCGGTTTGCTTACATACCGTTCGTTTGAAGGATGCCGCTCTAGCTATTGTGTAAGCGATACAACAGAAACTATCAAGGATTACAAACGATCCTAAATATAATTTTGTAACAAAGACTGATTTAACTCGGACCCATTTTTCTTTCAGTCATGTACAAGGTCGAGTTCTCGTCGCTCTGGCTGATGGTACAGTCGCTATTTTCCGAAGAGGATCCGATGGTCAATGGGATCTTTCGCAGCATCATGTTATAACTCTTGGTAGTCCTCAACATTCCATAAGGTGTATGACCGCCGTTACCGGTAAAACCGTCTGGTGCGGTTACAGAAATAAGATTCATGTTATCGATCCGATTCTCATGAGGCTCGAGGTAAGTTTCGTTCCTGGTTTTTAAACCTCGGTTACTGATCGAAGATAGGCAGACAATATCGTTGATCGCGTTAACTCAACGCACGTCGTGTCTTCGCCTCGTGAGAGTAAGAGATAGGACACTGGTTTCAGTGTACCGTCGATGCGCATCCACGAAGAGAATCTCAGGTCAGGCAATTAGCCTGGCTCGGGGAAGGAGTCTGGGTTAGTATACGTCTCGATTCAACGCTCAGGCTCTATCACGCTCACACCTATCAGCATCTTCAGGATGTTGATATCGAGCCGTACGTTAGCAAGATGTTGGGTACAGGAAAACTTGGATTTTCATTCGTACGAATAACCGCGTTGCTCATATCGTCGAACAGACTATGGATCGGTACGGGAAACGGTGTCATAATATCCGTTCCATTGTCGGAATGTAAGTTTATTCTTCTTTAAACTAATTCCTGAAATTTTGTATAATTACTTTGACTTAAAAACAGTGAAATTTGTCACGAAGCGAGGAGAAATAAATAATCGTCAAATCAAAATTTTAGGTGCTGGTGGTTCCTTGGCTGTGTCGAGAGTTCAAACTGTAGGAGGAAAGGTCGAGGCACCTGGTGTAGGCGTTAGAATATTCGCCTCGGATCATGGCGTAACGCCCGGAAGTTTCGTTCCTTATTGCAGCATGGCACACGCCCAGCTCAGTTTTCACGGACACAGAGACGCGGTGAAGATGTTCGTCGCCGTACCTGGTAAAGGATTTCCTCTTTCATTGAACCTAGCGATATTTATTTTTAATTAATTCCATCAAATTTGAAGCTTAATTTGAATTTTTAATTGTAATTCCACTCGACCAATGCAATATTAACGAAGTGGAATATTCAATTCGGAATTTCGTACGCCTATGCTAAAGATGCGAACAAAGGTCAAGCCAACGATCGATGCATCGAGCTTATATGTTTCTGAACTTTGTGAGGACTGAATGGAAAATGAGAATGTGAAGAATTTCATTGAAATGGAGACGTTCGTGATTCGACCTTATTTTAATTCGCAAATCCCACAAATATCTCAATAACGCTTTCAACAATGTGTTTCAGGTCACGGTGGTCAAAGTGCAGCGTCCGACGACGCACAACCAGCGATGCTCGTACTCTCCGGTGGCGAAGGCTACATCGATTTTCGCGTTGGTGAGTAACCTCGCCGGTTCGAAGAAAGTTTAAACTTTTTCTCAACACCACGAGTCTGAAAATGAAAGAAAAGTTCTTCATGAGACAAATGAAATCATCATAAACATCGTAGATTTAAGAGAAAAAGAAAAAACAACGACAAAAATTGGGTGGGTCGGGTTTGGGTCATTGGCAAATTGATCATTTCAGCTGAGGAAGCGGAAGACGAGAGTGATGTCGCGACCCATCTCATAGTATGGCAGTTGGTCAGGTAATACCCCCCAGAGAGTACTTTGTCTTTTTCAGGGCATTGGAGCATCCCTCATTGTTTCGTCTAAAATATTAACCCGAGTATTAAGGTAGTTCTATCGTTACAGCGTTTCCATTAAATTTCACTGAAAATTTGCAGAAACGTTCTTTGATGTCATATGTACATGTGTGTAAAATTTCAGAAGCCTTTATCGACTCAAGATTCACGACACCTATTTTTGAAAATCGTCAATTTTCACAATCTCACATAAGAGCCTATGTTAAATATTGCAACAATTATACAATGAGCATCATGATTGTTTGGTCGATGAATGTCTTGAAATTTTGCACACATTTTTATATGACATCAAAGAAGATTGAATTACTTTTTATAACAAATCTTATGGAAACAAAATTCATGATTTTCTTGAATTTTCTCTGAATTTGAATTTTGAGTACATTATTCTTTAGTCGATTAGCAACAACTTTTCTTAATAAACTTAAAGCTCAGTCCACTTAGAGTATGAGAAAAAACGAGAATCCAATTCTAATCTTCTCACCGATACGACTACCTTAAAAATGAACTAATCAACGTTATAAAAAACAAGAAAAAAAAAACGTAAAACACATACAAACACAACAATTCATTCCAACTCGCAAATCGTTCGTACACGATAACAAAACACGTATACGCAAGTAATAACCGCACGTTTCCCTTGACAAAACTAACAAACAGGTTCCCGTAGATTAATTGTACATATTGATACAATCGAGTGATGAAGAGAGAGAGAGAGAGAGAGAGATAAAGATGTAAGTGGATGAGATAAATTGTTATCAATCGATATCTATCGATCGTTATCAATCGTTATCTATCGACGATACGTTATCTCCCCATACCTTCTCTCTTCGTTTCTCGTTTCTCTGTGCTCTCTGGGGGTAGTTGAGCTTTCTCTCTGTTGTACAGAAAGGATAAAAGGATTAAAAGCAAAAAACAACATAAAAAATTGCACGTTTGTCCAAATTCACGTATCTGACTTGTATCGATAATTGAATCATGACAACATTGTGTTTTTGCAGGTGATGGTGAGGAGACCGAGGAAGGACTCGAACGATTGAACGCAGCTTCGTCGACCAATCCTGAGGAACACGGCGAGCAAAGTCATCTGATCGTTTGGCGCGTGGAATTGCCCTTGCCGGTCCAAATGAATGGCTAACCCACGTGACGGACGAATATGTTTTTTTTCGAGGGTGCATGATCCGCTTGAGCTATAACGATTTAATAACGAAGGATTCTAGAACCGCCAAAAAAAAAACAAACATACAAAAAAGAAAAAAGAACAAAGCAAAAACCGCGGACGGTTTGACTCGATCCGAGACGAAAGGAGATGAAACGAGCGCGTTAACGTTGAAACGCGAATGGGGAGGAATTTTAAGCGATGGTTGAAGTTGTGAAACTGAGGCAATCTTGCCATTGGTCGTTTACACCTTCTTGTTGAGACAGAGAAGAACGAGACGAGCTGTGTTTTACGCAAAAGAAAAACCGAAGTAACGTGCTACCTAACTATAAAGAAAATATTTAATTAGATGTGATTATTACGAATAATTCGTAGATTATCGAGACGGCAACGATTACGAAAGATTTCGCCTCGTCGAATCGATTCTCGTTGGAGCTTTTCAGCCACGAGATTTTTCGTCGCGAATGAAAATCCGTCGCTTGTAACAATTTTTATTCTTTTTCTTTCTATGTTATCCTTTTTTTCTCTCTTTTATCTAGCACCGATGATGTTTTTTTTTTCATTCGCGTCTCCGGTGAGAAAGGAAATACAGTCGCAAGTAAAATTGGGATTATTCGCGTAAACTCCCTCCGCTCTGTTTCGAAAAGAGAGAGAGAGAAGAATAAATAATCGTTTCTTTTTTTCTTTTCTATTTTTAAGAGATTGTAATTTTTCCGTTATTTAAAAATCTCGCTCGACGCGATCATTCTCGCGCGAATTTAGAATCGCGTGCATGCGCTAGCTCGCTTCTTCGGCGTTAATCATTGGCTAATAACGAACTACGAAGAAATTTCGCGCCTGGACATAGTAATTTATACATAGCTATCGACAAATTATATATAATTATTGATCGAAATTATTTATTAATGAACGACGAAGACAAAAAGATAATGAAAAAGAAGAAAGCGAATAATAAGCCACCGTAGGATTTTATCGGCAAGCTTTTATCTCCGATCAACGATCTTTCTTTCTTTCTTTCTTTCTTTCTTTCTTTCTTTCCGGTTTCTTTATCACGCCTTCGATTATATCTTTATTTTTTAAATAGCGTATAAAATGTATATTCCACGCGGAAAAGCAGGAAACAACGTGATTCATCAAAGGTAATCGCGCGAGTCGCAAGGAAAGTGTCGTTCGCGTTGCAAATCGTCATCGTCGTCGTCGTTGCCTCTAAAATATCTCGCTGCCCGCAAATTTCCTTCGCGAACGACCGCAATTCCTCGAATTTCCGTACATCTCTTTCTCGTTTTTCATATTTTCTTTCTTTTCCCTTACATTTTCTTTCTTTTCCTTTACATTTTCTTTCTTTTCCCTTACATTTTTTTTCTTTTCCCTTACATTTTCTTTCTTTTCCCTTGCATTTTCTTTCTTTTCCCTTACATTTTCTTTCTTTTCCCTTGCCTTTTCTTTCTTTTCCCTTACATTTTCCTTCTTTTCCCTTACATTTTCTTTCTTTTCCCTTGTCTTTTTTTATTTTCCCTTACATTTTCTTTCTTTTCCCTTACATTTTCTTTCTTTTCCCTCACATTTTCTTTCTTTTCCCTAACATTTTCTTTCTTTTCCCTAACATTTTCTTTCTTTTCCCTTACGATTTCTTACTTTTCCATTGCCTTTTCTTTCTTGGACCCAGAACACGGCCGATTTCTGTACAAAGCATCCGGGAAACTTCGAACCAGCTCGCCAATTCTCATATACGTTTCAGTTAAGCTTCGACGAACGAAAATTGTTTTTTCGGCCTACCACTGCCTTCCCCTCATACTTCCCACTCGGGGAATTTCGCGAATCATCCTTTATTCACGAGCAAGATGGATTAAATTTGTACCTGGAAAAAGGAGAAAAAAATGTAACGTTAAAAAATCGATTCGCTGCCGAAGCAAACTCTCTGGGCACTTTCGATTCGTCGAGCCAATATAGAGAGAACGACTGGAACACACAAATGCAAATAGCACTCTCTCTCTCTTCGCAGTTGGCGTGCAAATAAATTTTAATCCAACGAATTCGCCAAACGATAAATGAAATAGAAGTAGTACAAATCATGTCAAATCTTTTTTTTCACGCTCATTTTTATTTCATTTGATTTACTTGTTTTTGATCTTTTCTCCTTTTTTTTCCATCGTTATCGCGTTAAACTCAATACCAGGGCTGGTTCGACGCGATATTCCCGCAATGCTTTTGTATCTAGAATATTCGTACAAGATCGTCTTACCAAAGATAAAAACTGCTACGACGAGTCGAAAAAGACAAAAACAAACAGAAGAGAAACAAAAATAAACAACAGAAAGAAAGAATTAACGTAACACGATTATATCATTTATAAAATGACACGCGTAGCTTAAAAATGGCCCTATAGAAAATATTGAGTATCGTATAAATATGTGACGCGGACGTGTGTGTGATACGGGGCTCGATAAAGCTGCGTTATAGAGGGCGTGACGATTTTTTATGTTTTCTTTTTATTTTCTTTCAAATTTTTTGTTTTGTTTTTTGTTATTTTTCATGATTTTCCGACGCTCCACGCGCCTTTTTGTCGAGCCCTTGGCTAAGTGACGATAAGATATATGTTCCGGGTTTAACGGAATTGTACCTGGCTCATTACGAGCCGCAACGGCGTTATAATTAATTATTGAATAAAGTGAGTTACGGGGGGAGAAACGAAGTTTGTAGTTTCATAGACAATTTTATCGTCATCTTCTTCGATGGGATTAAGGGGGTAAACCATTCTCTTAAAGGTAGAACAATATAACAAATTTTGGGATTATTTTTCAAAGAAATTGAACAACATTTCGAAATTTGGTAAAAGTTTATTGTACAAGTATCCAGCGTTGTTTATAAATTGTTTGTTTATAAATAAACAAAAAGAATTCGATATAGTGCGAGAACAGTTTCCACACTAGGTAGGATTTTATTTTTACATTGCATAATTGAAATTTTATTAACAACTTTTGTGCGTTTTGTTTACGTTTTGTTAAAATTTTTGTTCAACAATGCGCTACTTTTGCAAAAATCAATTAAAAAAAAATCTTATGTTGTGTCGAAACTGTTATATCTTTTTTTTGGTTCATTGTTGTAGATTTAAAGTTGCGGCAATTGTAGATTCGACCAGGCAGCAATGAAAAAGAAAAGACATGGCTGAAAAAATGCTGAGAAGCAGCTATTTTGTTTAGTAAAGCTCTGATGAAATTTATAAACAGTCTTCGATACTTAAATAACGAAAATCTTTTTACAAAATTTTGATATGTTGTTTAGTTTCTTAAAAAAAAAATTCTAAAGTTTGCTGTATTTTTTAGTCTCTAGAATAGTTTATCGCCTTAACAACGTTATGGAAACGCATCGACACAACGACCTTCCTGTATTTGTCATGCTCGAGCAATATTCGCAACGAGTGTTGGATCTAATCGTCTCGTTACTTTGTTGCTAAATCATTCGACTTTCAAATTACAGCTGACTTTGTGCTAATTGAAAAAATTGCAATTTTTTTCCTCGCTTGGAACAAAAAAAAATCATCGTTTCTATTTAACCAAAGTTTCTCTTCATTCTGATAATTATAACGGATCGCAAATAAATAAATAGAATTTTGAGATGGAAGTAAAGTCTGTATAAAACTTATACAGGGTGAATTTTATAAAGTTTAAAAGACTTTATTTTAAGGTAGATGAGATCATTACAAACAAAAGTTGCAAATGTACATTAGTGATATTTTTGATAGTTTACGAGATATCAATGTTTAAAGTTGGTCCAATCAGAGCGCGTCGAGAAGCGTCTGGAGCCGCCCACTCCCCGTTCTCGCAGGCAATGCCTGAGAAATAAAAACGACTGCGTAATAATATAATAAAAAAAATTGACTGCTCTGAATTTTGCAACCCCAAATATAACGCCTTACACTGTGCTATCTATACAGCTAGGGCGAGAGTGGGCGGCACCAACGCTGCTCGGCGCGCTCTGATTGGACCAACTTTAAACACTCATATCTCCTAAACTATTGAGAATATCGCTAATGTATATCTACAACTTTTGTTTCTAACGATCCCATCTACCTTAAAACAAAGTTCGAGCCACCTTATAAAACTCACCCTATATATCGCGAAAAAAATTGCGATGACTTTTTTTTTTATAAAGATTCAGCTTGTACAAATATCGATAAGATACGAAGCTTTATGCTCCAGCGAGAATGTTTGCCGTCGGATCGCAAGAAGCACGAAATTTGCAGAATTTGTTTTTCTACGCGATGGTTCGATAAAGGTCAGCGAACGGTTGCGAAAAAATTCACTGAATTTTTGTACACCCCAATCTTTATTTTCTTTTTTTCCTTAGTAATTCGATCGTCGCTTATTAACGAGACTGAGTACTGTCAAATTTCGAAACGCATGTTTCAACGCGACTTGAACAGAAAAAAAAATAAAATCAAACAAAAAGAGTACGACAGGAAAATCTAATTGCGGACCTGGCCAAGTTTTCTCGTCTCTCCTCAATTCTCGTCTCAAGATGTCGTTCGCGACACGACCCATAGTACTCGAGATCGTCCCGTCGCATTCGATAGTTTCCAGATTAAATTCGACGTAACTGAGAGATATTATGTCCGGCAAAGTTTTGTCAGCGACGAGACGAGGAACTTGCCTCCTGAGGGCAATAACGAATAGCCTGCCAATTCTCATCGTATCGTCGCGTCAAATCGCTCCTACCACAACTTCGAGCTTCTCCCACCATAAACTGCAGCACGAACGAACCGATAAAAGGACAGAGTTGTTGTCTCGAGTAGCGAGTAACTCGTGTACATCGCCGCATCGTCGAACCGGTTTGCCTAGTCGTATTCACAATTTCTCTAAGTCCATCGGGTCGTTAGTTTTTCGAGGCTTTCAACGATCTTACACTTGTGACAGTACCAAGAATTTAAAGGAAAACGACAGCAAGATGTCGAGAGATCCAGCGTCTGACCAATTGAACGATTATAAAAGAAATATGAAGGTGAGTTATCTCGATTATAATTGGAGATAATAATTTTTTAGACAATTAAACAGAAATTTAGGGTGAATAAATAAAAATACGTTGTAACGGTCCAGAGACGAAGCGTGTGTATGTTTATGAAGCGTGGGTACCACGTGACTAGTCCCAAAATGGCGACGCACTCGTTATAAAGGAAAACGCTATGACCATCGGTCAATTCGTTATTTTTAATTCCCATCGTTGATTCGATGATAAAGTCGTCGACTTTTACCTTGATACGTCACTGAGCTAATTATTTTATTATTCAGTCCGTGTGATCGATTAATTTTATAGGTTAGGTCCGGTTTTTATTCAACGAAGAAAAAAATATTGTGTACTTTATTCGATAATTCAACGAATGTGATGAAGCGGATGAAACGCAACTGTTTACTCTTTACTGGAATTTTAATGCGTTTCTAAGTTTACTGGAATCGTGCGAGGGACGATGATAACAGTTTCTTATCATTTTTATTTTATGAATGGAAGAAATAACACGATTGAGTTCTTTTTATCAACGATGTTAACTCGAGAGATTGATAAATGAATGTTTTTGAAGAGACGATTTTATTTGTTTGTTCTTTTTTTGTTTAAATAGATTTGAGTTCTTTTTATTGAGTCGAGAGTTTGGAAAATTAATGTTTTTAAAGAGAGGATTTTATTTACTTGTTCTTTTCTGTTTAAATTGATTTTTAATCGTCGCGACATAATATTTGTACCTCGACGATTTGTAATATCGTACTTGGGCAATAACGACTGGTGGGAATGGGAAATAAAAAAACAATGAGGCGCTGTGTTCGTGACCGACGCACTTGGGAGTCAAAGTTCCTTATATAAGCATAAATATTGTTTCTTTTTATGGAAAATACAAAAATGACTTTGCGTATCTTCACTCACGCGTCATTATTGTAATTAACGTTTGAAGAAAAATGGAACGATTATTATTCTTGCTTTAATTGGTAATTTAATTGCGCGAATTTAGCGTCGATAATTTAATGACTCAAGAAATAAAAGCTCTGCGTTTAGAAGAGTTATGTATAGTGCGCAGTAGCCTGAAAATCAAATCGAATTAAACCATATTATTTTGCAAAAATAAACTTCCAGACAAAGAATAGAAGAAACCTGACAATTTTTATAAAGACTCAAAGTTGCTAAAATCAATTTGAGAAAGTTGTCATCAATGTAATAATTCATACACGAGCAGAAATATTTTTTCTTTGTATGGAAAATCGACAAAGAATAAAAGAAACCTGACAATTTTTATAAAGACTCAAAGTTGCTAAAATCAATTTAAGAAAATTGTCACCAATTTAACAATTCATACATGAGCACAAATATTTTTTCTTTTTATGGAAAATAGAAAAGTGATTTTATCTTCACTCACGTGTCATTATTGTAATTTACGTTTGAAGAAAAATGGAACGATTATTATTAACGTCGATAATTTAGTGACTCAAGAAATAAAAGCTCTGCGTTTAGAAGAGTTGTGTATAGTGCGCAGTAGCCTGAGAATCAAATCGAATCAAACAATATTATTTTGCAAAAATAATCTTCCAGACAAAGAATAGAAGAAACCTGACAATTTTTATAACGACTCAAAGTTGCTAAAATCAATTTGAAAAAGTTTGCACCAATTTGACAACGTCGATAATTTAGTAACTTGAGAAATAAAAGCTCTGCGTTTCAAAGAGTTAAATATAGTGCGCAGTAGCCCGAGAATCAAATTGAATCAAACTATATTTTGCAAAGCTAATCTTCCACCCAAAGCATAAAAAAAACCTGACATTTTTTCCAAAGACTCAAAGTTACTAAAATCAATTTGTAAAAGTTTGCACCAATTTGACAACGTCGATAATTTAGTGACTCAAGAAATACAAGCTCTGCATTTCAAAGAGTTAAGTATAGTGCGCAGTAGCCCGAGAATCAAATTGAATCAAACAATATTATTTTGCAAAACTAATCTTCCACACAAAGAACAAAAAAAACTTGACAATTTTTCCAAAGACTCAAAGTTGCTGAAATCAATTTGTAAAAGTTTGCACCAATTTGACAACGTCAATAATTTAGTGACTCGAGAAATAAAAGCTCTGCGTTTCAAAGAGTTAAATATAGTGCGCAGTAGCCCGAGAATCAAATTGAATCAAACAATATTATTTTGCAAAGCTAATCTTCCACCCAAAGCATAAAAAAAAACCTGACAATTTTCCCAAAGACTCAAAGTCACTAAAATCAATTTGTAAAAGTTTGCACCAATTTGACTATCGTCGACAAAAATTAACGACATTGTGCAGCCGCCGACTATCTTCTCGTTGCTCCAGAACATCTCTCGACACGGCTAATTGGCACAATCTCGCTTCAGCGAGAAATATGCAAATCTAGTGTACGAACGAGTCGTGCGCAACGTTGTTGATGTTACGATTCCGAGTGAAAGCAAAACCCGGTCGCGACTTACGATAGGCTTTCGAGGCATGAAAAATGGAAACAATCGATCGACGAATGCACAGATAGCGAATCCCTCCCATTAGTAAATCGCGAAGACAATTTGAAAGGCAATGAGCATCCGAGTTGGCGCGTTATTGGCTCGTTATAGTCGTCGAACCGGTAAACCGTCTACCCGTCCTGGCAAGCGACGCTCATCATTTCTACACAAATAACAAGAAAAATATTAATATATTTTTTGTACAGAAACTCAACAGCGTCACGATGAAACAAAATAGAAAAAAAAACAGACGTTCGAACGAGTTCTAGTCTTTAAAATCGAACAGAGCTATCTTCGTACAAGAATCGGTTAAGAAATTACTAAATTCTATTTTTTAATAGAATTAAAAAATTTATAATAAAATAGAATTAAAATTTAGAATTTTAGTCTCGGAATAAAAATTCCATCGATAAAAAATTCTAAGATTAAGAAATTACCCGATTAAGAAATTACAAAATTCTATTAAAAAATAGAATTTTGTAATAGAAATTTTGTAATTTTGTAAATTTTGTAATAGAAATTTTGTAATTTTGTAAACTTTGTAATAGAAATTACAAAAATCTATTAAAAAATAGAATTTTGTAATTTCTTAATCGTGTAATTTCTTAATCTTAGAATTTTATATCAATAGAATTTTTATTACAAGAATTGATTAAGAAATTACAAAATTCCATTTTTTAATACAATTTGTAATAAAAATTCCATCGATAAAAAATTCTATTCGATATCGATGAAAATCGATAACCGGACATACTTGAGCCTATTATCGTTTATTATTTTTCTAGGCCGATCCTCCCGTTCTACTGAGCGCGAATGGAGCACCGATCGCTAACAAGACCGCGAGTCTTACTGTTGGTCCTCGCGGACCCTTGCTACTTCAGGACTTTGTTTATCTGGACGAGCAGTCGCATTTCAACAGAGAAAGAATACCCGAGCGTGTCGTACATGCCAAAGGAGCTGGTAAGTTTGCCGATAAATCCGATATTTATTTTGATCTCAATGCGCAAACAAGATAAGCGATTAAATAATGTGATACGAGCTAAGTGTGAATCTCGATAAAACAATCGTTAAGCGAACTTTTTATCGACGTATCGCTATTATTCCATCGTTGTTTATCTCAAGTTAGTCGTACTTCCGGTTTTACATCATCGACAAGTTCCCGAACGTACAGATTTTCATTTTTTCATTCTTTGTTTTCCACCAGGCGCATTTGGATATTTCGAGGTAACGCACGATATAACGCAGTACTCGAAGGCCAAAGTATTCTCAGCGATAGGAAAGAGAACACCGATAGCCGTAAGGTTTTCAACGGTTGGAGGAGAGAGCGGATCGGCCGACACTGTTAGGTCAGTCCAACACGAAGAACACCGAGGAAAAAAGGAAAATTCCAAACGGAATATTTGCATCGTGATCAACAAACACGATTTCGATTTGAAAATATTAAGAGAAGGGCAAACGCGATTTCGATTTGAAAATATGAAGAGAAGGGAAAACGCGTTGCGATATTTAATATTATTATAATTTATTTTTTTTTTCGTTTCATTCTTTCTCTATTTTCAATTCGAGTATTCGACTCTCGCAGTCCGGTAAATATTGCTGGAAACGATGTGGCAAATGTTTACGTAACGCAAGAAAACTCGGATTCGTCACGGACTCGAGAACACGAGAGAGCCCTCGAGAGTTTTTCTTCGCTATAAAAGAAGCCGGCTAATTTTTTATTCGTGGCTTTTGAAAGCCTTCCTACAGTCGTGTTTATTTTATACTCATCGTGGTTATCCACACGACGAATATTCGTTGCATATATCCGACCTACGATCGATTTTCGCAATGGCGTTCGTTATCACTATCGCGTTTTATTCGATGCGAGATCGGGTACGATACAAACCAATGTTTTCAATCTTATTCGAGATTTCTCACTCGCAAGGTTCTACTTGTACATTCGAATATTACACGTTGAATCGATAATATATTTCTTTGTTTTGTTTTTAAATTTGTGCAGGGATCCACGTGGCTTCGCTGTAAAATTCTACACCGAGGAAGGAATATGGGATCTCGTTGGCAACAACACACCGATATTCTTTATTAAGGATCCATTGCTATTCCCGAGTTTCATTCACACACAAAAGAGAAATCCCCAGACTCATCTCAAGGTTCGAATGGAAAATCGATTGGACGACTTTTGCCTTTTTTTTTTCTAGTTAGCGCAATTTGCGACACGCTAACTCGAGGCGATATTACCGAGTGTTACATCGCTCTGTTTATACTATTTCTATCTCTAGTTTGATATTGTTGATTGTAACGTAATAGGACGACAGCCCGTGACCAAAATTTTGACATCATAGCAGTATGGCCAAAATCATATAAAGTCGATAGCTGGGATTAGCCTGAACCAAAATATAATATCAGAAATTTTCCGTGTAGGTCATGACCTGACTGCACTTTCGAAAATGTCAACAAATTTTGCCGACCTGAATCATAATAATACGTCTGATTTTCGAAATATGGTTGAATAATAGATCTAAAACACCGAAAAAAATGTTTTTCAGAGCTGGGATTAGCCCGAATCAAAAAATAATATCAGAAATTTTCTGAAGAGAGGCAGTGGCATAAGGGGTAACGTTCCGGACTCCCAACTCAGGGGTCCCAGGTTCGAATCCCGACGGCACCAATGGAATTTTTCTATGTGCTT
>JAPYZU010000146.1:0-39376 GCA_030523005.1 Tryphoninae sp. B BG-2022a
CTCTCTCTCTCTCTCTCTCTCTCTCTCTCTCTTACTTATTCTCACCAATCCGCCACCCCTAACATCATTTATAAGTTTCTTGTATTTTTCAGAAAACACCGGAAATTCCATGCGTTATCAGCTCAATCAGCACTATTTCCTTGAGGGTTTGACGAACAAGACACTAAGGTCCTGAATAAATTTTGGGACTGAGGCGTAGAGCAAAACGGTCCGAGGGAATAAGAAAATACAAGAATGGATCAAGTTTATTCTGGAAATATGTCGAGAGTTGCAAAAATGTCGGCTTACCGAATATTATGTTAAATGCGAAGGAAGGGCAAGGATACTTTAAGAAAGTTTTGTTTGGAGCTCGACGAGCAAACTGGCTTCCCACCGAACAAAGGCAGCTTTAACTTAGCATATATTTCGCAAACAGGTGCGAGAATACATAGACAAAGCGGTTGCGCCATATCACGACCCTCGTGGCTTCCCCGGTACAAGCTTCCACGGTTACTTCGGCAAATTTCCATTATCCAGGGCAAACAAGTTTATTATGTGTAACTTCTTCGCCTGTCGAACGTTTGCCTCAAACGATTCATTGGGGGTCGTGGTATATGTTCACCGTATCATCGACATTGATATCTATTAATACGTGATTTACGTAGGTAAGTCACCAAATGTGCTATTAGTGTTTTCAACCTCTATGGCGACCTTAACGACATACATTAAGCTGTGAGCTTAGCGTCATCATTTTCACAGTCGTTTATAGCTATTGCCTTCTTACAGTGGGGAAAACTAGAATCCATTAACATTTTCGTACTACAATGATTCTTAAATTTCCAAAAAAATTCAATGCCTAAATTACAAGACATTTTTTGCAATTCTGCCTCTGGTACAGAATCGGCTTTTCAGACCGGAAGGAAGATTTTCGGTTTGAAATAATACTGGTGGCGTTAATAAATAATAAATAATATAATAATAAAATTATAAAATATGATTCATCTAATTGTCAATAGAAACGTAGCAATAAAATGATGGAATAAAAATCTGGGAGATTTGCAACAACTGAATCTTGTCCCGAATCGCAGAATAATTTCGATCATGTACTTAAGTAACTGTTATAAATCAGTTCATTCAATCTCTCCCCGTGATCCAGTGAACTACGATTATCATCCAAGAAGTGGCGCTAGCTATTCGAGGATAACAATTTCCAGCTGTCTGTCATTCTCATAAAACAGTCTCTAAATTATAACGAAACGAGACTTCTTACGCTATAGTATACGTCGGTAAAAGATGTTCCGGCGCTTTGGCGTTCTCACTCGATTCCCCGGGCTGCGGTGTTCATGTTAGAAAGTTCCAGGCACAAACGCCAACAAAAAGAACACTACTCTGGGTGTAATAAGAGAGCAGGCATGGTGATATATGCATATAACGGGTGGGGAAAGTAGATTCAGCTGTACGTGATTGGAGTGCACAGCGAGAACTCCGCGTGTAGATGTATGTATACTAAACATCCACGGTGGATACATCAATTGTTAAACATATATACATGGTTCCTCCGGGCACGTAGATGCGATATCTGAACGCGAGTGGCATGGAGCGTGGAGTGAGCTTTCATCGGATAATATATAATACGACGGATGCACTGTTACGGCCAATCGACGGGAATCAAGCATAACAATAAAATAGGAAGTGCACAGAATGGTGGGATACCCATCCACGTGATTTCCTGATTCCCCTGCACGAAATCGGGTTTCGACGTTATACGCGAATTTGATACTATCATGGCAAGACATTTTCATTTATACAATGGCGATGAAGGGGCATTTTACAATTTTAATGCGATGTTATCAGTCTTCCGGATCTTTCCTTGATTAAAACTTTCCTTTACAAAAAGAAAATTCGATCGAGGTAAATAATACCGAGAGCCATTCGTAAGTCGTGAAACGCGTGTTCTGATTTTAAAAAAACACAATTTTTCCGTATTCCGTACAGATTGAATAAAGAATACAAAAAAAGAAATAATTAGAACAGAATAACAAGACGCGTCTACGAAAGGACTCTTCTTTCGTAATCACCCTTAGCAGCATCGCATGTTTTGTCTTTTCGTTCTTGGAGAAGAGACCATGCTTGGATGATAAGAAATTTCTCGTTACTACTGTGAGACAAAACGAGCGGTTCTACAGTCGTCGGTGGTTTCTCCAACAGTCGCGGATCCTTTTCTCTCTCGTCTCCATTCCCTTCGAAAATTCCCAAGTGGCTTCTCTCGCAAGTTGCTTTCCCTCCCTCTCTCTCTCTCTCTCTCTCTCTCCCTCCTCCCTCTCCGTCCTACTCCTTCTCGCTTTCTCTCTCTTTCTCTCTCTCTCTCTCTCTCTCTCTCTCTCTCTCTGGCACGTGCTCCGCTCCGTGTCGTCATCGCGACAGTAAGTATAAAATAGCGCCGATAAATATATGTATATAGATATATATGTATGCATGCATGTAGGTATGTCGTGTATACAGATCATCTCGATTCCGTCTGGTGACTCACCGCGTGTCTCATAGCGAAGGGAAAAACGTCCCTTTCGTTTGAAGTGCTGAGAGCTTCTTCCAAGATGACACGCGAGACGACTGCGAGAGTAAGAAAACGAGCGTCGCAGGACAAGAGACAGCCGCGGGAAGAAGAGTAGAATGTCTTCCTTTTTTATTATTTTTATTCTTTACTCCTCTAATCTCGCACTCCCTTGCAGGAGCTCTCGACGACGAGTAACGATGTACAGTCTTTTGGCTCGTCGTTACTACGATCTCTGACCCAACTGCTGCTACTTGCCATGACCCGCTCCGCAACGAAAGAAACTTCAAGGTGACAAATGTGACAAGTGAACGCGGCATAGACCCCGTGTAATCCAGACGGGATGAACGTTCCTACAGTCACCACTCCGTTCTTTCCTTCTACTACGTTCTCCCTACAATCCTTTGTGACTCAGTCCCTAGAGGACTTTGTAGCTGCGACTCACACAGGGAAGTTACGACGACGAGCTTAAATAGGTTTTGCAGCCTCCAACCCCTATTTCCACGAGTGTTACGTGCTTTTACAAGCCTCTGCGTCTCTCGCCCTCTTTTACTCTTGCCGCAGTAAATTCTCCTTCTACTTCATCTATCGAATTCCTTCGTACGTAAATGCACGTCGAGATCTCTATTCTTTCCTCACTTTGTCCACTTTTTCCAGTAGTTTACGTAATTAAATAGCGAGCCTGTCAATTCGACCCTGAACCAATACTTTTAATTGTTATGGATTGTCGAGTCTTGTACTTCATTATCTTGAAGTCTGGAGTTTGAGCGCTGAATCAGCTGGGGCTTATGTGTTGTGCCCCACAATTCAAGTTTTCTTGACAATGCATAGGTTAAATCTGCCTAGGAAAGCCTGAAACATATATTTTGATACGTATACATAAATAAAAATGGAGGCCCGAGCGGTCCTCCATTTTTTAAGAACTCGTCAAGGAATCCTTTATATCTACGAGGTCATGGAGTTTCCCCGCAACTCGGTGTCTTCTCTGAATCGTGTATGACCGAGGACTGAGAGTATTGACCTGACCTCTCGGACTGTCTGACCTCCGAGACCCGGAATCGGTTACGACTGTGCTATAGATATGTATACATCATGCAGCATGTACTACAATGTGTCGTGTGTTCTACGAGCTTCTCCCTCGTCTGCTTCCCCTCCTTCAGAATATATTGCATATATATGGGACATTGCAAACCACATGGTTTCCGCATTCCGGAGTGGCAAGATTGTACTCGAGAATCCCGCTCAAATCTCGTGAGTGGAGAGAGTAACGCCATTGAAGTTTCAAGGTGGTGCGAACGTGTGCAAGGTAATACGTTGCAGTATGCAGGCCTCTACAAGAATAGAGTAAGAGATGGCTAGACACTGCTCTTCCTAGGAAGAAAACAATTCGATATACCACCAAGATTGACCTCGAAATAAGAATAAACGAGGCAGACAATAAACGAGGAGTGCAGAGACAGGTGTTTTCGACCTTCAACCTGTACGTGTACCACTCCTGCTCTCTCAGACGATTGCATGCTCATCGTAGATATCTATTTGAGCGACAAGAGCCGGAAAGCTGAAAACACCGCTGCCCGACGCCTGTTCAAGATTTTTCCAGAAAGCAAACGAGACTACAGTTTCTTTCTGGTGAATGCCGTGGAAACAGAAGTTGTTACGCGTAGTTTTATCTTCCCATCAGTTTTACCAAATACCCACTCTCCAGTGATTCTCCATAGTCTTTCATCAGATCGCGTCTGACTGAGGTCAACAACGTGCGACGAGACGGTGGTGAGGTATGTCCCTGGAGGATTTCTCCATGGCAAGGATTGTCGCTAATCCTTTAGATCTCGTCTAGGTGAGAAGCAGAATAAGACGACGAGTACTGGCATGGCGAGGAGACAGAATTATCTCGACGAGCATCTAAACTACAGACAGCTCGACAGTCTGGCCCGCCTTTACTGAAGAACTCGGGTGCATGACCACTCTCTCTCTCTCTCTCTCTCTCTCTCTCTCTATATATATATATATATATATATATATATATATATATATATATATATATATAAGAGAGAGCTTTCTGTGCTCTCCAGAGCGTCTATGCAGTAACCGCTGTGGGAGCGACTTTTGGTGACCGCTGAAAGCACAGTTAGTAGATTGGCCCGAGGGTGCACGAAAGCGACCAGAATAAAGAGAAAACGAGTGTATAGCTAGGATCGCCTTAGAAGTCAACCAGGCTGCACAGTCGGTGTGGTCTGACTTGAAAAACGGTTCAATACTATATAGAGCTCTTTTCCAAAACAAATTCAATAGAATTAGCTCATCATGGATGTTATATCTATCGTTGATCAAGACACGAACTCGATACGTACGAGCGATGCGATGTTGATATACGCACATGCTGACAAATATATTCTTGGACCTTCAGTCTACAGTACAAAATGCATACACATTTGCAATTGAAATACCGGAATGCAGAACATTGGGTACCTCGGTAAGATAGCTCACAGCGTCTACCAGGGTGAAGTGATTCACCACGGTCTTCAGTCATTCGCTTCCGCTCCCTCTCTCTCCCTCTCCCTCCTTCTCTTTCACTCTCTCCCTCCCTCTCCCCGGGCCGTTCTATATCAATCGCCCCATCTTCCGCCATCTCCGTCAGTTTCTCTATCTCGCTACGGAGATGCCACTGTGACTATTCCACTGGAAATTCGTGCAAATATCCACATCTATCTCTAAACGACGAAGTGGCTCTCGTCGAAGCTCGATTCAAACGGAATAATTGGCTTATTCCAAACGGAAGCACATCTCCGAATCTAACCGTAGAGCATGTTGATGTTTTGCTACGTATACTCAAACTGTGCTTTATACTCGTGTCGATGCGGTAGCGGGTATTGCGAGTGGTACAGGTCTATATTACAACTCTGTATAGCAATGCAGTACACATTACAGAGAGAAGTAGGTAGAGAGAAAGGGAACGAGAGAGAGAGAGAGAGAAAGATAGAGAGTGACAGAGGGAGGGAGGGAGAGAGGTAATGGCGTATATGTACAGCTGACTGCAAGGGCCGGGGACCGCAGGCGGGCTCTGCGACGCGTACCGATTGCGGTCTTCCTGCTCGCGGATGTCTCTCATCTCGATTCGTCCTCATGCACACGTATACATTCCACTTTCTCATTCCTCCCACTACGCCACTCTGGCTCCTTTATGTACATATGTATAAACGTTGATATCCACGAGCTTTGACTATAACGCAGTATCTACCGACCCATAGAGTGCACCAGTAGACTACGTTCTCGTGTATACGGATATCATCCGTCAGCTAAAACGATGAATCACTGTCTGTCAACATATATTACAGATCTAAAATATACGTCGTAACATTGCTAGCGGCGCTGTTACACCTCTATTAACTGCTGGATATCATATCTGTCTTCTGTTTATCGCCTTTTTGTACATTTCATCCCTTCCCTACCGTTCCGTTCCGTTGTAACTCGGTTGATAAACGCGTATCTCTAATTCCACCATTCGTACGGATTTCATTTCGTTCTGCGCTTCACCAGTCGCTCACTTTTCACTCTTTCGATCCAAACTGCAAGCAAGATAAGTGGTTAATACACGCTCGCGTAATGTTGATATATGCACCTTTACACGTATATTTTCACAGTTATAAAACGTTATGTTGAAGGTTATGGAATCTGCCTCATATATGTCATGTCATAATATTTGAGGGTTCATGACAATGCGCGGAAAAATATGGGAATTAAATTGGATTCTAAGAAATCTCTGCTCCACTGTCCATGAAAACTCATTTACGAAGTCCTTAACGAAGGTCTAACCACTCTCACGCTCGCACATACCGCAGATTTTTATGATTAATTAATGCGAGTGGTTAGTATAAGCACTACCTTATACCACGCCCTCCACGTATCTAGAGCTCCACTCACAAGGCATTTACTGTTTCTCTCTTCATTCTCGTCCTCATAGCGCGGCCTCGGGCCAATCTGCTAACTGTGCTTTCAGCGGTTACCAAACGTAGCTCTCTCACACGGGTTACCATTGCTCCTGGGACCGTGTTCTGTCTTTCATGCTCTCACTTCCCCACATCTATGTACACATATATATAGGCAAGGGGCTCGAGATTACCGTCAGTGGCTCACTCTGATAAACTTTTCTCCGCTCAAACTCCCTGTAAAAATACTGGAGTATACATACAAAGTGCATATACGTGTACATATATACATTAGTCAGTATATGTATATATATATAATAAACACATAAAGCTTCAGTAGTATATAGCGACGAGCTCACAGAGTATACATAAGCTTCGAGACGTCGATTTTTCCACCCCGCGTACTTGGCCCCCACAGTCACAGTTGCCGTCTCTTTCCTTCCACCCTCTCGGTCGTTCTTTTCTCTTTCCTTTTCACCCTCTACTCTCTCGCGCCAATGTTGGCGGCTTATATGGACACTTATGAATAATGCAGAGACGTAAAGAAAAGTGCAGTGAAGGGAACGAGCGAAAAAGTGTATATACGATGAAGTACTCCTCTCTTCACCTTTACGCTTCTGACTTGCTGCTGCCGCTGCTGCTGTTGCTGTTCTATCGTTACTGTCGTTGTGGCATCAACTCGAGCTTCCCTCGTTTCATCTTTGTTTATACTAAAACACAAACTCTCCACTCCTGTATATTCACCCGCGTTACATCAACGCGTCACACCAAAAGTCCTATTGTTATACGGCAGCGGAATATTTAAATAATGCTTATTACTCGCTTTTTGCTTGTATACCACGCTTATACTTTTTTCCGCTTCTCGCCCCCTGCTATCCCCCTTCAATATCCCTCTGAGAAGCTTTCAAGTATGCATTTGAAATTCAACGTTTTCAGCGCGAGAATATCCCAACATGCCGCTCTCTCGGCCTTTAAATTATACTTTGCATTTAGAATCCATCGAATCTTCGATATATTTCAGACTTGCTATATGCATAATATCAAGGAGTAAATCCCGAATGAAATGAGACACTTTTTATTAATCGGCTATAAATTATTTAATATTCGACGTAAATGCTTGACACTTTGTTCCATTGGTTTCTGTACAGACCGTAAGACCTAACAAAATTAGTGTACTGGTAGGTTTCAAGTCTTAGACAAATTTTTAATTAGTAGCGCTTTTTTCGATGATCTAAGTTAGGTTAAAGGTCATTGAAAAGATCGATAAAAATAGAGCGATAAAATAAAAAATGAAAAAGAAAGATGAGAAAGTTAATACGAATATATGTGTGAATTCGACCGCAGGAACCAAGAATCGAATATGATACGTTTTCCTCATGCGTATTCGGGAATTCTTCCAATACGATCCCTCATCCCCTTTCGACTTCATTGGAACTCACACATGCGCATGTATAGCGCGCCATCTCCAACAGTCGAGAATGTTATGTATTCCAATCCGATAGATACTTTTTTCCTTACCAATCCTGATAGGAAAATAGCCAGTCTATCCACGACGCTCTCACACTCCCTTTTTCCTCCGACTCTTTCTTTATCTATTTTCTGTGTGATATCATACCCACTACACCACTTTGTGGCAATGCGCATGGGAATATCGAATTCTCTGGACATGTAGGACCATCCACAGCCCTCTCTCTTTTCTTTCTCTTTCTCTCTTTCCACGAACTTTAGATGTTTTCTCTATACCATCTATACTTCATGCTTATCTATAGTTAAATTTCCATCTTACAAGGAAATTGTTCTAAAAAATTATCCAGTTAAATATGTTTCAATATCGTAATTACTCAAATCAGTCTTCAATTAATTATTCTATGGGCCAACATGAAAAATGGACCACGATTTCAAAAAACAGCCTTGTGGTATTTTCGAGTAGAAAATCGATCAGGCTCTCTGACATTACCTACACCCGGGCCGGAGTAGGTCATTGATAAGGCATGCCTGATTCGGCTGTTTTGTCAGATTTCATCAGACGGTACGATTCACACGAGAAGTATTTCAAGCTATATATAAGCGAGGGAATTCATATAAAAGAGATTCTCGCATCTGCAAAAATGTCATCGACAGTTTTTCTAATGCTCTTAAAAGGGTCTCTATTGGCATGAGAAATATTTGCCCGATTATTCACAGGCACACAGAAATATAAATATATCATTTTCCAATTCATATGAGGACAGGGTTGAACGTATTAGCAAATAAATGTGAATTTTCTTTTCACTTTCATGAACACAAAGTTATTATACGATGAAGCAACATTGAGGAATCGAAATTAATAGTTAAGAAAAATTTAACTATATGTAATTTTGCAAGCCTGTACCGAGTCTTAGTCCGACTAGCACCAGGCTGGCGTAAGACTAACAAATTAGATTGAAGACAGGCTGGGGTCAGACTGGATCGGACCAGATGTTACATCTGACCGCTTAAAAATTCGATTTTTTTTGCTTTTTCTTGTACTATGTATTTTCAAACAATTTTATATAAAAAATTACTCTATAATTTACCAACATGATAGAGTTATAGCACTTTTAGTAGGAGGGCGTAGAGGGCAGCCTTTGCTAGTTGTAATTCATAGAGCAGATAACAGGCCAACCCTGTCTTTTCGCTAGGGACCATTATTCTGACTCTCCGATTATTCTGACTCTCTTTTATTCTGCTTCCATGTCTATGCCATTAATGGGTTCCTACAATGCTTCTAACGGTTAATATTCCGTAAAGTAGAAAGAAATCACATTAGTTCAGTTGACTGCCGTGTGATTTGTGGCGCACACGTTCTATTTCACTCGATCAATTCATAGTTGTGTCTAGCATGAATATTATAATTAGTATCCAACATTATGGATCGAGAACCTTCGTGATTGTTAGGAAAAAGTTCTACAAGGGATGGTACGGGGCACCGACGTCTTTGAAATCAATATGAAATCGAAAGTGGTGAAACTTTGTGTTCGAAGGCGCTTACAAGAAAATTACGAAATGTCTTTGCTTTAGATACAAATAGTATGATAATTATAGAATTTTTAACTTCTTTTCGGTATTTTTATTTCTAAGTCATCATGTTTCCGTGGAAAAATGAGATGATAATATTACTTTTCTTGGAGACAGTATTCGTAGACTTGGTTTCAAGTTAGTAATGAACTGTATAAACTGTGACGTTGTTTGAATTGAATCTTGACCACTAATTGATGAATCGCTTCGTCATCGAAATCGAGCCAACAGTGGAACAATATTATGTGGAAGGGGACGAAGCACGTGGTCTTAACGCGGGCCGTCGCCCGGAAAGTTCATCACGGAGGTGCAGTATCGCCCATAAAAAATTGAAACGGTCGACAGATGACGACGATAACGAGGGCGATGAATTTTATTGGAATCGAGGAAGTTTAGTATGTGATAAGAGTTAAAGTTTACATATACAAAGTTTGTACTTAAAATTTGAGCTGCGTTTTTCTCCAAACAACTTTCGCCGAACTGATGCAGATGATAACTCGAGCAATAATAGTTGGATTCGTAAAATGGTTGCACATCATTTTTAATTGAGAAAAGCGATGGTTCATTGTCCCCTATCTTGATATCGACACTCGTTTGTCATACATCCACGATTCTCAATAAATAATTGATTCGGCTCAATCCCTATCTCTACAACGACGCATGTATAAATAGTTTGAAAGAGTTTGTTCAATTCCGTATCTGTACGTACAGCAATTAATATTATTTATTCGAGCATAAATATCGTCGTAGAATTTTCGATTCGTGACATGAGGCGAAGGAATTTAAGGATTGAGTACGTCCGTTAAATATTTCGAGAAAACCTGGAACTCGTTTGCCGTCGAGACATAAAACGTCACTCTCCTCCTCCCATCTCCCGGAATTATTTCTGCTATGGACCTATACTGTAGCTCGATCGCATGGCGTCGTTTTCAGTCACCGGACCAGAGATTAGTTGATGGAAATACACGCTATATGTATATCTATATGTATATACGCCAGAGTCTACAGGTATCGGGCGTTATCGCATACACGAACGCTTCTCATCGGGATTAATTAGCGTTGAAGAACAATTCACGCGGGAGAGAGTGAGAGGGAGAGAAGAAAGACAGCGATAACGGGACGAAGTGGTGCGGAGAACGCGAGTGTGAGAGCCTGGAGGGGGGGGGGGGGTCAAAGTGGTTCAATATTTTGCGCACGAAAGGGAAGAAGGAGAGTGGAATAATATTATTGCATGGCTAGCTTGTACACCCTTCGTTAGGTTACAATATGGAACAAACGCGAGATTCTTTTATAAGGCAATATCCATGCATACAAGGTGAAATTCAGAAGGCGTAACAGGCTTTATTCGAAGGTAAATGGGATCATTACAAACAAAAGTTGTAAATATACATTCGAGAAATTTTTAATAGTTTACGAAATATCAATTTTTAAAGATGGTCCAATCAGAGCGCGCCGAGAAGCATTGGTGCCATCCACTCCCGCCCTAACCATAGAGATGGCACAGTGTAGGACGTTATATTTGGAGTTCCAAAATTCGGATTAGTCAATTTCATTTATTACATTATTGCGCAGGCATTTTTATTTCTCGGGCATTGACTGCTCTGAATTTTGTCGAGGGTGTCGAGAAGCGTTGGAGCTGCCCACATCCCGTTCTAGCAACCAATGCCGGAGAAATAAAAAATGACTGTGTAAAAATATAATAAATAAAATTGACTGTTCTGAATTTTGCAACCCCAAATGTAAAGTTCTACACTATGCTATCTCTACGGCTCGGGCGGGAGTGGGCGACTCCAACGCTTTTCGGCGCGCTCTGATTGGATTAACTTCAAAAATGTATATCTCGTAAACTATTACAAATATCGCTAATGTACATCTGCAACTTTTGTTTGTAACGATCCCATCTATCTTAGAATAAAGCTTGTTACACCTTATGAAATTCACCCTATATATAGGAAGAAAAGTGAGTAGATTAATGTTTCTCGATTAACTAAGAAATATTCGTTTTAAAATAACAGCGGCACAGAAATATGCGTTTTAAAATAACACCGGCACAGAAAACCGTGATCTGTACATTTAAGTGGGTCCACCTGCCCACATGTATTTCAACGTGCCGAATCTGAATATGAGGTCCGTTCAGCTCCTATACCTACAAAACCTTGAGTAAATCGCAAAAAACGCTAAGAATAGCTCAAAATCGCGAACAACTGCAGTTATAGAGATGAAAAAAATTGTATGACTCTGGATCGAGTAAGATTTGTATGTAATTCAATCCGCTAAATATAAATCTAAACTTCATTCAACCCGTTATTCCTCCAAAATTTAAGTACAATAAATTGCCATAATCCGAAAAATTTATTTTCAGTTTTTCATGAGGTACTCAAAACTTTGATCGTATACGAGCTAAACGGGCCTCAGATTCGAATTCAGCACGTCGAAATACATGTCGGTAGGTGGGTTTGCTCAAATATACAGACCACTTTTTTATTTTGTGTGCCGGTGTAATTATTCTAAAATAAAAATTTGTTCATATCAGCGGCTGACCACCGAGTTGACAAAGCGGGACTTACGAATTTTCACCGTCATTAAACATTATTTACATTTGGGCACGTTCGACGAGTTAGTGAACAAATTTATTTCATAAATCGCAGCTAAACAATAAATGTGATATAAAATAAGAATTTATAAACGAATGCCTCATTCGTATTTGGTGGAGAGTTCATTGGTGGATCATTAAATCATTATACTCGAATATGTCATAAATCATAGTATGCATAGAAAATCGATAGTAATAACATAGAGAAGCGTTGACAACGATCATATATTACGGAGGGATTAAGAGGCCGCGAATCCGAGAGAAAGAGAGAGCGAACGTGAGCGAGATGAGCCTTGGGATCGTTTGAAATGAAAGGATGAACTCATTCCCATTTTGCGTCATTATTAAAAAAATTTAATTTTTTTTAACCCCGATTGCTATAGCTTGGTAGAATTCGTTACCGATACGAGTTTATAGCTGCTACAGCGAGAGACAGAGAATCGTTTGGCCATTTTTTGAACAATTTTCCGACTCTCGTGTATTTTCAGGGCTTTGCATTCGTGAATAACGTACATGCGCATTCAAAAACAGATAGTTCGTCAATGACAATGAATCGAGTTTTACGAATTTTTCCATCAGAGCAGTTGTGCGCAATTTTATTCTGAATCCACGGGTATAATCGGCTGAGTCCGTGGTCGCGAAAAGGGACGCCATATCGGAGTGCAACCTGGTGCACTTTTGTTGTTCCTTTTTTTTCTCCATATTTTACGGTTATACAGAAGCACCGCAATTCCGTGAGAGCGCGCACACGAGAATGAGAGAATCCATGAAATAGGAAGAAAAAACAAAGAAAAAGTACACAGAGCTCTGTGGTTGATCAAGTATATGACTGATCGATTTTTACGTCAATTCATTTTTTAAAAAAAAACTAGTCGGTGGGAGTGAGGAGTACATGAGTCAAAAATATCGTATCAGACAATTCCTAAAAATTTGATGGTGGATTAAACTATCCCAATATATCGAACGTTTCGGTACTTTGATTATTCGTGCAAGTTCCATTTCAAATCTTTGTTACGTTTGAGAGAAGTCAGGACAGCAAGGTGACACGAGTGTTGTTTTGTAAAGGAAATAATAGAGAGAAAACGTAATGAAATGTTGATAAAATAATGCACATATTTTTACTGTTAGGCAGGAACTATGAAATTATCAATTTCATTGGCGAAATATGTGAGTGGAAAATATGGACAAGAAAGAAAATTGAAGAGGAACCGGTCGCCATGTAGCCTAGCGGGTGGATTGGTAAATAAACTAAGAAGAAAAGTATTGCGGCTCTATACATATATAGCCGTCATATCTCGTCAAGCTCGGAATCTTCGTAAGGTTCCTTTTTCTCTTCCTTCTTCTTTGTCTGCCTTTCTCCTTCTTGGCGAGCTTGTAGCCGGAAACCATCTTTCTAAAGGCTGAACAGAAGAGAAGCCCACTTCACAATCTTCCGGGACGATCGAACCTACATGCACTTTTGCCTTTCCTCCGCCCTTCCTTTTCGCCCTGCTCATAGTCTGGCGTTTGCTTTTTTCTTCTCATTTCTCGTAGATATTCCCCACGGATATACGCCCGCGTCCCGCTTTTTCGGATAACAGTAAGTGGCAATTTTCCCTCAAACTTACGAGGTACCTGGAACATTCAAATTCCCCCTGGAACGTACAACACGCCTAGCGGTGGTGGCTCCACGATATTTTCCTCTCCGCTAACTCCTTTCCTATCATCGAAAAACAATACCTGATATATATATGCATTAAGATTGAAAAAAAAAATTTTTTTTTCTTAAATCGACACTTGCATCGAGATTATTTTACAATCTATATAACAAATGTTCGCCCCTATCTTCCAATTTCAAAGAAGCGTCGAATCCAATTATTGTTTACATTCATCGACTACGACATTCTTTGGCACGTGAGCATTTTTACGATGAAACTCAATAAAAAATTGCAAAAAGTCGGTTTGATACAATTCGTTTTTAGTGCTAAATAAATACATTATTTTTAAAACGTTCATTCTCAAGCTTATAACAGTAATATAAAAAATGTTTAACACTTACAAATTTGTTCGATTTCTCGATATATAAATTGCCACTTTTCCATTCGCTATTTTTTCATTTCTCCCTCTTTGCTCCCACTCGAAGTAAATTCCCTTTTGAACAAATGGTCCCTGTAATCTTCGAATTTCAAATAAGCGTCGAATCCAATTATTGTTTACATTCATCGACTACGACATTCTTTGACGCGTAAGCGTTTTTATAGCGATACTTAATGAAAATTGCAAAAGGTCGGTTTCGTACAATTCGTTTTTAATGTTAAATAAATATCTAATTTTTAAAACGTTCATACTCAATCTTATAACAGTAATATCAAAAAAATTTAATACTCACAAATTTATTTGTTTCCTCGCTATATAAATTGCCACGTTTCCATTTGTTATTTTTTCATTCCTCCCTCTTTGTTCCCACTCGAAGCAAATTCCCTTTTCACCCGTAAACGCTTAACAAGGTAATTCGGCATTGGAATGATATATTTTCGGGTCACGCAGTAGTCCCGCACGTGCCGGTGCTTCGCTGACTCCAATGTGTACTTCTGTACGTTCGTTCGTTTGTTCAATCGAGCGCAGGCGCGGGCGTACTATTGGCATCAGAAATTTGTAATATTGAATCAAGGTGAGCGAATGGTCCAGGCCTGTGTATAGACGCAAATAGGTGATTGGGTTGCCGGGCACTTGGTCATCAATCGAATAAACGTAACGTTCGACTGATGACGGACGCGATGAGAGCGGGAGTCGAGAAAAAGAGACAGAGAGAGGGAGAGAGATATTGACAATGAGACGACTGAGCGGATCGATCAAAGGGGTATAAAGTGGATGGAGAGCTACATAATACAGAATTGATTCTACGAACAATTGAAGTATCCGGATCGCATCCAGAATGGTAATAATCATTTATCTATACTTTTCAAGGGTTGATCAAAGGATAAAAAAAGATGAAAAGAAATTAGCAGGTATAGTTTTTTTGTATATATCCTATGAACTAGAGGTCACAGTATTTCCTGATAGAATTTGTCGACAATTATTTTTTCAAGCTCTCGCCTCTTTAGTTTTATCCCAACATCTTTCAGTCACTTTGCATAAAATTGCACGTTGCATTAAAATTATACAAACAAAACATCTCACTCGACATAATTTCGAATTTCGGACAGAAGCTTGAGGAAATCGAAAATGGGACGAAACAGCTACTCGTACGCAGATATATTTTGCTCGCGAAATATATTTAGCAAGGAATGATCGCATTGTTATAAAAATATCGTATATATTGGCGTGACACTTTTGACGAACGAAATATCATTGCACGATTATTTATTTTTTTTTTAAATCGTTCGGTGTATAGCACGCGCGGTTTTTATCACGTCGGTTTGACAGTTTCATTCCCTCTTCTCCCACTCCCCCCCCCCCTTCTCTCTCCCTCTCTCTTTCTGTATCCTTTTTCGTTCCTTCCGTCTCATTTTTATGCTCGCGTTTCTCATTCGTATTTTAAATCGCAGGAGGGAACGTTGACTGATATGGATAGGGAGACGTAATATCAACAAAACCCGAAAAAACGCCTCGATCCTATTTCAGCCCATCCCAGTTCGACCCAAGCCGCGGTTCATTTCGCTTTTTATCGATATTCGTATATCTCGAAAAGCGAGAGCGAGCGGAATTGCAGGTAGTATAAAAAAACATATGGCGAGAACATTGAGATACGGTAAATATATTCTGGATTGGCAATTCACCGTGCATTCGTCAACTGGCGTCGCGAATTATTAATTATTTAATCCATATCCATTAGAGCGAGGTAATTTTTGTCAGGAGAAAACAAATGACCGTACAAAAAAAAGAATAAATTGACTCGATACAAAACTCATGTCTTTATTGAATTGGCATATATAAATTTATAAATTCAATGCAATACAATTGCGAACTTACGTCTGTCTCTCTGTATCTTCGGAAATTTCTTTTTTTTTATATTTCGCCATTTTCGAGATTCTCCCAATTGCAGACGATTTCGTTCTAGCTTTAGCTCGCAGTAGGTATATGTATAATGCATTGGAATATAACGTGAAAGCTTTACAGTACTTCCAGATTGAGAGATTGATTTTCATGCGAACTCTTTCTCCCTTTCCATTTATGTATGTATATATGTAGCTACATAGACGATGCCCTCATATTCCATGCTGTGTATGAAACTCGGGATATCGTTGCATGTACATAAATACGAATCGGGATGGAACGTATGAGCTCGTAAGCACAACATCTAAAAGCAGAGAGCCGAGTTTTCCATATGTATCCATAGAACGAATGAGAGTAGGTACGTGTATCTTGACGAAGGGATAACGTATCAAAAGTATACGATATATCTTAAGTATATGGGACATATATTTTTCATATGTATTGCATCCATTCGCAGACTCATTATGCTCTTTTTCTCTTGTTACATTCTCCATTGCTGACAGGGTAAATCCCTGGCATTGATTTTTTTTCTTAAACTCATTGAAAATACTCCTAACGTGAAACTATAAATTTTTATATTTTATTGTACTTTATTTTGTAGCATTTAATCAAATTTGTTAAACTTTGAATTAATTTTGTTTAATAATTTCTGACGTGAAACAATAAATTGTTATATTTTATTATACTTTATTTTGTAACAATTAATAAAATGTGTTGAGCATTGAATTAATTTTGTTTACCAATTTCTGTCGTAAAACAATAAATTGTTCTATTTTATTGTACTTCATTTTTTATTACTTAATCAAATTTGTTGAGCATTGAATTAATTTTGTTTAACAATTTGAGGCTTGAACATTTTCAGCTGTGAAATCGGTATTCAGGGCGTATTATAAGCCGAGCACTATATATTATTAATATTTCATCATGACGCATCAGAGTCGCAGTGAGCACTCTTTCGAAAAGCTTATACGAATTTGGCACAATACACACGCGTTCCGTTTCGCAACAGTAGGACTGTGAGAACGCTTATATGTACATGGTATTTCGGTTAGTAGTTCGCTCGCTTTTCCGAGCACGTCGTCAATGTGCCTCTATACATATATATATATATATATATATATATACGAACATATATACTCACGTATCGTGCTAATATATTTTAGTAGCTATGTGATTATACATGTATGGCACACGAACCACCGGTAATATATCTGGAGACTCGGTAAAATATCATGACAAGCACCTCTATTTCGTATTAACTCGGTGGCAAGGCTAAGGGTCATGTTGAAGGGAATTTTTTTTGGAAGATTATTTCTGAGGTTTTTCCGTGCCATATACAATGCATTTTGTTGTGATAGACTTTTGTATCCCGTATATGCGTATATCCTGGTGCTCGTTCCTGTTAGACCGTTCAATCCCGAAGAGAGACAAAAGAACTATGGAAAAAAAAGAGACAAACAGAGGACAACAACAGCAGTCGCTTGTCCATTCTTCTGCGCTGACCTTGTTTCGATTAAAGGTAAATTTCACACCACTGTACTCTTCACTAGTTCATGAACGTACATTCCATACTTGTTCTCTTCCAAACCATAGACGCATTCAAAACGGTAAAGTAAAAAAGCAATTTCACCAATTTCATTCGACATCGAATTTCCGTTTTCATCGCCTCTATTGGATTAAAAGAAAGATTACAAAAAAAAACTAAACACGCGAGAAACAACAATTCAATAAAGAATCAAATGGACGCTCTGTCAAAGCTTTATGATGTTCGTCAGGTAGGAAACCAATATCAATATGGAAAAATGTCATCATCGTGCACGGCCGAGCAGGATTCCAATATTATCCATTTCAGCTCTATAAAAACCTGTGAACGTATTTCATTACAGCCGATGGCTTTTAGTCGCGTAGAAAATAATCTTGGTATGCCAAAATATAGTTTATTTCGGAACGTTTCGATATACATCACAGTTCATAGGGGTTCATAGTTCACATCTAAAGGGGTGTCGTTTTTTATCAATTTACGCGTAAGTATATATAACAATGTGTATAGCTATTATGAATATAATGATGCTACGCACTGCATATGCAACTGCTCTGTACAGGAGATTTGCCAAAGCAAGTCGGTTTCGTACCTACTCGCGATCATGATCGCAAAACGGGTATCCATAGTACAAGTTGAGCGAACGACAGAGCTTTATCCTACCAATATACATATACAGAGTGGATTTTTATAAAGTATAACAGACTTCATTCTAAGGTAGATGGGATCATTACAAACAAAAGTTGCAAATATATATTAGAGATATTTTTAATAGCTTACGAGATGCAAATTTTTAAAGTTGGCCCAATGAGAGCGCGACGAGAAGCGTTGGTGCCGCCCACTCCCGCCTAGCAATAGAGATAGCACAGTATACGGTGTTACATTTGGGGTTACAAGATTCTGAGCAGTGAGTTTTATTTATTATATTATTATGCAGTCATTTTTATTTCTCGGGCATTGACTGCTAGGGCGGGGAGTGGGCGGCTCCAACGCTTCTCGGTGCGCTCGGCAAAATTCAGAGTTCATGCCTGAGAAATAAAAATAACTTCATAAAAATATAATAAATAAAATTGACTGCTTTGAATTTTGCAATGCTAAATGTGCCTACACTGTGCTATTTCTATGGCTAGGGCGGGAGTGGGCGACTCCAACGCTTCTCGGTGCGTTCTCATTGGACTAACTTTAAAAATTTATATCTCGTAAACTATTAACAATATCCCGAATGTACATTTCTAACTTTTGCTTGTAATGATTCCATCTACCTTAGAATAAAGCCTGTTACACCTTATGAAACTCACCCTGTATATACACATATATACGTCGATGCATCTATATAAATGTATGTAGATGTGACTGAATACTCTACTACCCTAGTCTTCTCGTACAAAAGCTTCTCGTTCTCCATTTCTCGCTCGTGTGTTTCGCTTTCCACGGTCGCGATACATTCTCATGCAAATGTCGGTTTGCCTGGGGTTTCCTGGGTGCCGGAATGGGAAGTATGCATCTTCCTCTATCCGTCTCCCTCTCACTCACTCTCACTCCCTTGTCCTCTGTCTCTCTCTCTCTCTTTCTCTGTCTCTCTCTCTCAATTTCATATAGCTAATACGAGCTTGGCTGTCTATAACCTTTGCTCTCGTCAACGAATTTTCCAAAACCAATGAGGATTATCGTATATAGAAAAGCCATACAATGTTCGAAGCGTACCGATGGTGAGACGAAAGGGATGATGCGGATCACGTGAAGGCTTTCGATTATTGTTTCGTGGACACCGTCTACATCCTAACGAAGTGCACTATTTGCCGAACTAAAGGCCCACAGACGGATACGAACAAACAAACGAACGTGATATAAAAAGTGGGGTGGAAGGAAAAAAGGAGAAAGAGAGAGAGCAATAAACGGAAGTGACAGAGACCCGGAATCTCCCATCGCTCATGAGATTATATATATATATATATATATATATATATATATATACATAATTTTAAATATACGTACATGTATATATATATACGTGTATGTATATTTAAAGTAAAAAAATGACTGAATGGATATAAAAATGGTGTTATAACGAAAGTAATAAATCGACGTGCGCGAAACTGGAAACTGGGAGAGAACTGTGTGGTCGTAAAAATCTGCAATATGCGGGTGCTACACACGATCTTCACTAGGAATGAAGTACGCGAACGAATAGCATGGTGAAAAAAAGAGAGAGGAGGAGATGCAGCAAAGAGAAAAAAAGAATAAAACCGACAGAGACAAATAAAATTGTATACGTAAGTTGAGTCTCGTTGTGGGCAGCGATAACGCGAAAGGGTCTTGTAAAATGTGGAACATGCCGGTAATAACGCATGTATTTGAAATAAATATAAACCAGGGATCGCTGTTTTTACCTCCTTCGTACCTTTTTCGTACATTTCCATCTTTTACTCACCGTCGTAATGTTTAAGTACATTTTCGTGTCCGGGTTTTCGAAATATTCAGAAATTCTCACCGGAGAGCCGAGACTCATAAATGCGACGATTGTAATCAACTAAAGTTTTGTTTAATAGTTTGCTCGACGTTACGAATGTTTCTACATGGAAGCATCCCGAGATTTGAGGAAACAGAGTGTGAAGTTGTAATTGGGAAAAGTTTGAAACTTACCTGCGTGAAATACTCATTACTTTATACGAAATAGAATTAAATTTTTATTCTTTATTGTTGGGATTGAATAAAATTTAAAAAAGTACGTCTGTATTTTTACAAACATGCATCTGTCATATTACAAATTACTGCGTAAGCTCAAAGTACAAAAAATAAGCAAATAAATGAGTTTTTCTAGAAACGGAGAGTTGAGATTCTTCCCTTCGGCATACTTGAAATATCGGGAGGCTTCTCGACCATTGTTCCCTCGATTATTTCCCCGGCCGTAATTGCTAATCATTGAAAAAGATCACGAGAGGCTAATAGTAAAAAAAGGAAAAAGCAAATAATTCGAGGTGCAAAGAGCCCATTTAGTGAATGAAAAACTAGAGAAAAGGAGAGACAAAGATAGAGAGAGAGAAAGAGAGAGACAGACAGACAGGCAGATATGTGTATCTGCAGACAGAGAGAGAAAGAAGGAGAACGAGAGACTGAGAGAGAGAGAGAAAGAGAGAGAGAGAGAGTGAGAGAGAAAGAGAGAGCGAGAGAGAGAAATATAGAGAGAGATTCTAGAAGGCTCATTCTAGGAGCGCACTTGAAGCTGCCGTAACCCGTGCGCGAGCATAAACGCGCGTTGAACGGCGTAATCCCCGAGTTTAATGCCCAATTAAGAGCCATTATCTTGGAAGCGTAATGGTGCGCCTACAAGCTCCTCTAGCCAGTACACTCTCTCTCACTCACTCTATATCGTTTCCACTGCACAGTTTCACACGATACCGATATAATTGATGAACTTGTTTCTATTCGGTGGCTCATCCTTCATTCCTTACAATCCCCCATCGATAATTGGTGCGCTGTTATGATAGCTGAACTCCATCCACAGAAGTAGTTAGAGCTAAAAAAACCAATTCATTCAGACCGCAATGCCAATTGGATTTACATTCATACATAAAATTCATGAAAAGATGATAAATAATTAAATTTAGGTCATCATTTATTTATGCAATACTCGCGAGATAAACTATTTATGAAACAAAATGTACATATCAACACATTTATTATGTAATGTGTGGATAGCTATATCATCATGAAATGAATTGAAAAATTATCAAATTGACGAAAAACGTTTTCTTCACACATTCTCATTGAAAAGAAAAAGAAAAAAAAATTGTCCTATTTACAAACTATTGGCACGAATCAGGAACCCCATACTTTTTTCCAACTTTAATATATATTGTCACGCTATTCGGGGAGGGGGAAGGGAATTTCGAATGGTGGAGAGCAAAAAAAACAGAGATACCAATAACAATTTTATTAATTTAATATTAGTCCAATGCCAATGGCGGGCTATCTATGGAAGGTATAAACGCAAAGAAAAAAAATACAAATACTTATATAATAAATCTCCAAAAAAACACTCTTATTTTACCTTGTAATCTCTGGGCGCCAGTTAATTTTAATACAACACAAAAAAAATTAACAAAATAATAAGGCAGGATTTGTCGTTCAATTGGGGAATGACGGGCTAGCTTCTTGGGAGGGGAAGTGGTCAGGCGGGATAGGGATCTCAGGGAAAGGTTGGCCGACGCGATGGCCTCTTAATAATTACGACTAGCTTGTATTGGGGGATGTTACGGAGAATATATCCACATCAAATATCACGGTAACTTATTTCGCTTTTTTCCTCGCCGTGCGCTGCTGCCATCTTCGTCCTGTCCTTTCGTCGATCAGCCGATGGATGGCTTCGGGGCGGGGACGGACGGGTGAGTTCTCGTGATAGGTGACTTGTGAGTGTGGTGGGTTGCGAGTGTGACGATCTGGACAGGCATGGTGATGACGATGGCGATGACTTCAGGGCTGGCGAGTCTGTCCTCTTCACGAGAAGTGTTTGCGCAGGCATTACATTAGTTAGGAAAAGGAAAAGAAAATTATTTTTTTGGCTACTTGCCTTGTTTTTGGACCTTTCCACGGGGACGGCTGCCTTTGGGAGAAGCCGGGTGCAAGGGAGAGATTGTACAACGTTACAATATGTATATATATATATATTGTGATGGAGCGGTGAGCTGCAGCAGCATCTAAAACAGAAAAAGAGAATTCAAAATGAACCACCTATCAACATTAATACACGAGAACACACAGAGAGGGACGATATAAATAAATACGATGCTCACAAACGAACAACCTAGCAACCACAAATATAAGGCCGACAGAACACACACTCGCCACTTTTGTGTTCGTTAATAGCTAAACGAAATACTTACCAAAGTACGAGTACTGCGGTGGAATGGCTTTTGAGGTCCTGTTTTGCCACGTAAGTGACAGATAGGAGAGACATAAGCTTTGTCATTAAGCCAAAGGAAAGGTTACATGTAGTTCATTGAAATGTTACATTGGCCCTGTGTTACATAACCTATTTATAAACGTCAGCAATTTCTTTGTTGGGTGCATAGGGAGGGGGGGGGGATGAAAAGCTTAACTCCAAGTTTGAAGGGTTATAACCCTTGAGGAAAATCCGCCATCTTGAAAAAAAGGGTGAGATAGTTTTTGCGAAATAACTATGAAACTATCCACCGCCTAAGAAAATTATTATAGTTTTTTTGTAGGAAATGGAATTCTGTACAATTTGCACTATTGACTTTTTGTTGTCAAATCAAAAATACCAAAGTTATTAACAAACAACGACAAAAAATACAGGAATAATTTCCTTTAAGTCGCTCTAACTTTTTTTCTTTTCATTTTACAGAAAAATATGTTCAATGCGATTCGATAGAACACCTTCTAACGAATAAATTTCAACCTAAATGTCTCAACTTTTGTTTATTTATAAATATTTTACAGTGCTGCAAAGGTACTTAAGTGTCGGAGTACTCGAAAATACACATAACAAGTACACTTCGCGTACTCGATGGTGGCGGCGCTCCCCATACCCCCGCGTTCTGCGCGCGAACCGCATTATGGTCGTTGCGTTTCGCGCTCCGCGTTCTTGATCATTTACTTGTATTGTTAGATATTGAAATATTACATTGTTTTTATGTTATTGTAGATAATAATTGATAATATAGAACTACAATGTGTTTCGTTCTTGATATATTTTTAGTAAGAGCCATTCGAAAGGTGATGACTGAATGTTTAGCTTTACAGTAGGCACTTAAAACTTTACCACATAAGGACTGTACATTTTATTTTTATGATATATTTTGTATGTTGGTTAACATGTCCCGTAGGGGCGTTTTAATAGGCACTCACGTCGTAATTTTCAGTTTCTATTACTTTTTCGGCAACATACTACGACATGCATGGCGCCAAGCTTTGACTGTTCATTCCTAATATTTGAACCGGAAAATAAGTATTTCATGAGTTACACATTTGCCGTTTCGGCTTTCTTAAGGAGTCATGAGCATTAGTGGTAATTGAGAATGTGCTGAAATTGAATGATTGTTATTGGCTTATGGGTACAAAATCTTTATTTTGTTATAAATAATTTAAACTGACTATACAGGTTTAAACTAGCATCGTCGTGTGCTTATTACGCTGCCTACAGTACGCCTATGTGTGTGTATGTGTCAGTCATTGATTGCTAGCTCAATAAACTTAGCCCGTTCTATTGAAATGTCGAATTTTTCTCTATGCCAATCGATGATGAGTCGTTTGTTAGTATGTGTTAGGCAAAATCTAGCATTTGTTAGACTTTATTTATTGACTAATACGACAAACAATTTTCATGACAAAGTTAGCCGCGCGAAAAAGATTTTTAATGATTTCGAACTTGTAGTCATACCCAATCGTTTGTTAGCGTTTGTTAGTTGATTTTTATCGTTTGTTAGAGCTTTAGTTTAATTTAATCATTAATAAACTGTTCGAGCCTAGAGCACGCTTTAAACCATGTGAAGTTAGCCACATTACCACGACAGCTGAGCACGAATTAATCCATGACACTTCGTAATTGCAGAAAAATGCCGATCCTTCTCGTTCCAATCGATTGTTATTCCATTGTTCGTGATTATTAGTCGATTTTTAGAGATGGGATCGCGGACGTTCCCGCGGTTCCCCTCAATCCTCGATCGCGAACCGCATCCAACGGCCAAACCGATTAAACCGTAATAATGAAAATAATAATTATAAAGACGAAAAAAAAATTATTTTTTCAAACATGTTGTTCAATAATTAATATTCATAAATAAATACAAGATTTTTGTTAAACAATTTTGATTATATTCCCAATCACATCAACTATGCCCAGTATCGATAAAGCAATTGATGACCGACACAGACGCACACATAAGCATACTGTACGTCGGCGTATGAAGCACACTTTAGCGTGTATATCGCGCCG
The DNA here is from genome assembly GCA_030523005.1 of Tryphoninae sp. B BG-2022a. NCBI lineage: Eukaryota > Metazoa > Arthropoda > Insecta > Hymenoptera > Ichneumonidae > Tryphoninae sp. B BG-2022a. The sequence continues at coordinate 24,556 of JAPYZU010000146.1, forward strand.
CCATTTTGTTCGAGGTTCCTCTTTTTCATTATTAAAATTTAGTCTGTCTATGTTTTTATTATTAAAATTGTCTATGGAAAAGTGTCTATGTAAAATGTCTGTGGTCGTTGATGGAGTTTAATCGGAGACGCTATGGCTTCCGTACCATCTGGCATGTATCAAGACTGATCGCGATAAGCGAAGACCATTTAATCTTCATCCATTTAAATATAGTTTATATATTCTATGATTATACCGGAAGACATTGTTAGACAATTGACTGTAACATTATTTATCCCACAACACAGCGATGCTAGCGATATCCTACCACTGGGGTAAGAAGTGATCTTTGCTGGGCCTCGATCTTCGTCGGTTATGAATATTCCCTCTCTTTCGTTTATCGGTGATTTACGCCTGTCATTGTAATCACGAAGATTCATTGTCGTTGTGTACTTTTGTAAATACTTTTGTTAAAAATACTTTTGAAAAATATTAATCGGTATTCTTTTCAGTGATAATTCGCGTAACTTAATTCAGTTTAATGTGGTGTAGCTGTACATTTTTTTTGTGAAGATATATATTTTGAGAGTGTAAAGTTATGTTCGAAGTTATTTTTTTATGCTAAATTAATAATATTTGAGAAGTGAAAGAATTTTTTAGAAGGTGTAAGTATTATGAATAATTTTGATGCATATAAACAATAAGAATGTAAACAATATAGATATGTTCTAAGAACTAAACACTTGAAAAATATTAAAATGAAAGTAATAGGCGAAAATTACAAAATTTCGTTCACACGTTTTCATGCAACCAGTAAAAACACAAAAAAAAACGTTTTTTTTTGTTCAAATTGACTAATTAACAGAATTGTAAAGTTTTGAAACTGTAAAAGATACTTCTTTGAGGTCTTATAAAAAAATACTATAAGTTATGTAACATTGGTTCGCAGGTTGCTGAGATCCGGACATTGATGGACATAAAAATAGCTTTTTAGCCCAAAAATAGGTATGTTTTTGACAATATTTATATTTAACAAAGTCCGAATGAATTTATACATAAAAAGTATCTTGGTTATCATGAAATACATTTGTGGTATAAATTTCAGGTTCATCCGTTCATGCGTTGCTAGGATTTGAGAGCGGACGGACATCCCGCGACGAAAATTTTTGGCGGGCGATATTAACAGGCACTTTTTAATATATATTATATATATTATAGTGAGTGCCTAAAAATGAACGGTTATGCGTCATTTCTTTGCAAATTTCATTAATTGTGACGGACAAATTTTATTTATTGCTATTGCAATGTTAATAATAATTAGTTATGAACTCTTGTCCGCACCACCTACGAGGTAGAGTATAGAGGCGCATTTTTTTAACGTGGTGTACCCAGTAGGCCTAATCCACGGACATGTCCTTAATGAATGTTATTATTTTTTGTATTACTCCATATATCAACAATTTTTCTTCTATTGGGGCCTAACCCTTTTTGATGGCCCGGGCTGTTGTTCGGGATCTGGTTGAGGATCGGTCTTAAATTATTCGGGTGGGTCGGATGAATGGAGTGGTGTCAATGTTGGCAATTCGTCGTCTAAATTTTCCGCATCGAGTAATTTAGCGATCTCCATGACGTTGCTGCAGATCTCTCCAGAACAATGCAGGCATACTACTGAGCATTTGAGGCCTGCTTTGCGACATCCACACAATGCACCACAGTTCCCTTTGCAACGACAAAATATTAGCTTCAAAAGTTCGGAGGGTGCTGGAGGTTTCGTCGTTTTTAAGTGGTATCGATGTTCGTTCTGTTTTTCAGCCCCGGTTTTCCGGATTTTTTCATTTTCCGAGCCACGACTGAATCTGTTGATCAACTCGAAGGCTGTGCAAACGGGCTGTGCCTTATGTTGGAGGGAGTAAAGACAAATTAAAAGTATTCTTTGTCACTGACTTGGCGAATCGTTTATATTTTAAATTGTTCAAAGTATCGTCGTCCTTCTTGCCACCATATAAGGCAATGAAAAAAAGTTCGCCAACGACAGTGCGCAAAGCGGCATCGACGTGTTTATTCAGGAATAATTCAAATTAGAAATTATTGCAGAAACAGAGGAGAATATTAAACAATGTCATGGGAAAATGAGTTCATAACTAATTATTATTAACATTGCAATAGCGAACAAATAATATTCGTCCGCCGCAATTAATGAAATTTTCGAGTACTCTGACACTTCCCTTCGCAGCACTGTAAAATGTTTATAAATAAACAAAAGTCGACACATTTATATAGAAATTTATTAACAGGTGTTCTATCGAAATGCATTGAACATATTTTTCTGTAAAATGAAAAAATAAAAAGTTACAGCGACTCAAAAAAACGCAGTTTTTCCATTTGTTGTGGTTTGTTGTTAATAACTTTGTTATTTTCGATTTTACGATAAAATGTAAAGAAAGCGAATTTGTAGAGAATTTAATTTCCTACATAAAACAACGAAATAATTTTCTTGTGCGGTGGGTAGTTTCATTGTTGTAATGCAAAAACTGTTTTACCCCTTTTTCAAGATGGCGGGTTTCCTCAAGGTTTTCCATACAACCCCACAAACTTAGACTTAAGCTTCATATATCATCCCCTATGCATTCAAAAAAAATCCGGACTTTAATAACTGCAGGGTTGGGCCTTATTTTTGTAACTTTTCAATGGACTAATGGGCAAAGATTTCAAAACAGCAAAGTCTTACGTGTCAAACGTCGTTCGATTGTCGTGTCAATTAGCAGAGCAGCACCACTGGGTAATAAACGTACAGCTGTCGGTTTCCCTCGTCGTCTGCACTACAGTTGATCGCGATAAAGGCGCCAGCGACAACACACACACCAAGACCTTTAGGCTACCTGCCAGGGGCATCCAAAGCAAGGTAATTAAAATTGCCGAGAAACGACACCGAGGGAAAACACAGACGGAACTAGAGAGAGAGAGATTGATGGAATACAAGAGAGAGAAGTAAAGAGAGTTGTGAGACAGTCAGCATCGAATAAAGGGGCGGTAGACTCACAAGATAAAGGAAGATAGCAGGAAAGAGACAGAGGTCTGAGGAGAAGGAATATCGATGGACGATACACAGTCGCAAGGAAGGAAAGACATACTACGAAAAATCAGGATATCCGCGCACTCAACGCAACACCCATTCATAACCGCGATCACAATTCGTCGGGCACACTTATAAAGGCACAAAATCCCGGTGGATGCGAGGGAGAAGTACAGTCCGGTGTGGCAAGGAAGGCCGCAGCCATATTGATTGATCGGCGCACCGATAATCAATCAATGTAAGGCAGCCCTAAAAAAACACGTGGCGCCAATATTTGAAATTAAGGCCAGATTCATACACTTATTGTTACTTCTAACATTACATAAAAGTTAGTTACCGTACGTGTAAGGTAGAATCGTCAAATATCATTCCCTTTTTGTTGAATCGTTGTAAAACAAAAACTATGTAAGATACATGTATACTAAAACTCAGAATGGTTAAAGTAAATCAATCTTTACTTCATAAAATAATAAATCTGTGAGCTCCGAAAATTTGTATTATTCGCGCTCCGAAAATTTGTATATAGCCCCGAACGATGGCTCTGATTGACGACGAGAGAGAGGGAAAGAAAGACGAATGCCGGCAAAAATAGCGAAGAGTTCGACGTGAGACCCCGCGCTGTGTAGAGGAAATAAAGTAACGTCTCGACGACTTGATTGTTGTCTGATATATTCACCCATACCGTATCCTTCCAGATATTGACTCTTACAAAACATTAATAATCTTTGTCATTAAACTCTTTTAATCGACCTTTTATGATAAAGTAACATTTTTAAGAAATCACACTCGGTCATCTAATATCGTCCTCGGGGAGGAAGCACTTGGTGCATCGGATCCATTTCTCTCCCTTCCTATTTTGGGAATAAGTTTGATGGCAAATGTGGCATTAAGCGTCATCATCGTCGATATCTGTTTTATCAATGCTGACTAGAATGAACTCGTCATCGGATTGCTTTTTTGATGCTTGAGAGGTTTCCTTTTATTAAATAAAAACAATTGAAAACAAGATACCTTTAATACTTTAGTTAACTAATATCATCCTGGAACATTGTTAACTAAACAGAAAATTCTTACTATCGTCTACTGACGTCGATCCAATATCGTCCTGGGCGGCAATATTAGGAATTTGCTGTTTATGATATCAAATTAACATTACTTCAAAATACGTTAGCTAACCTCAAATTTCCTTATTCATGTTTTAGTCCGCGTAACTAGCAATTAGTTGAACAGAATTTTACTCGAAAAAGTCGATCATTCATAAAATTTTCAAACTTTATAATATTTTAATAAAAAAAACTCCACTTCACATGTTTGTTAATTATAGATATGTCTTGTCGCAGGAGTGACTTATGACATGCAATTCTTTGCATTGACCAACTGACACCTAAAACTGTTGATTTCTCATGTCAACAAGCCGTGGGTTAACTGTATTGGAAAACAACGATGGTGGCGAAATAAGGCGAGGAGACGAAATTTAGTGACTGTGCCTTGCCTACGTCTAACAAATTAATTAAGTACCTGCTCGAGTCTCGATCCTATAATAATAATCGAAACTCAAATATGTTTATATATATAGGTATATATATTATATATATATACCTATAAAGTGTTATGTAGACCTGAAAATTACTTTTCACACTAGAAAGATTCTCGAGTGACCGCGGGCGTGTATAACACAAGGTATAGGAGTGAGCAAATAAAGAAGGATAAGATAAACGAGTATCACGCTGGCGAAAAGTTTTCCGGCAATATATCGAGTTAAACTGGCCTCGAAAAACACTTTGAACTTATTCCATAAATATCTGAGCTGCTTATAATGTGGCGGCATCTTACCCAAACGCCACCCCTCGCCAAACTCAGCAATGTTCACTATTTGTCACATCTATTCATCTTTCGACACTCTTTTGTTCTTTTTTTATTTAAAAAAAAAACAAAAAGAAAGATAACAATACCTCACCCGCGCGGTGTCGTTAACACTCAATAAGAATGATAAATAATTAAATTTTATTCAGAAACTTCACAAAATTCGGAAGACATCCCCTATATTTTGCTCGAGTTTTGGGTGACATAACATCCAATACATATTTATAGTGAAACTGGTAAGTTAATCGATAAATTATTATTTATATCATTCTATGTATCGTCTCAGATTTTTTTAACTCTGGCAATAAATTGTTCGTTAACATCCAATATTTCACGGGCGACAAGTTAACACTTTTTCAATCTTTTGTATTCATACTTATTATCAGAATGTTCTTCGGTGGGATGTATGTTCCACCGAATATATTCGCGTACAATACGGAAGGATGAAGGGGATGGCCAGAGTCTTTTCCGCACTGACACGAATGACTACTCACTCTTCCACCGGCATTGGCATTACTGAGTTCGTTAATCAATTAGACGTCCTGCGATAAATGCAATACCACTAATTCTGGAGATAGAATATACTTATCAATATTTGACTCACGCTCGCTCTTCTTTTCATTATCTTGTCATCATCACTGTTACAAAAGATAAGTCATTTATTTAATCAACACCAGACAACAAGGTTATAAATATTTCGCTAAATTATAATGTCGATATACCTCGATGACACAATCCCACCGATAATAGCATTAATCTAGTGACAACGATCGCAATATATCTGAGGCAAGCTTTTTCATTCTTTTTATTGATAAAAGTTTCAATCGAACGACAAAATTAATAATAACAAAAATTAAAAAAAAAAACTCATACCTAACAGTTTTTTATATATGCAGTTACTCCGTTTTTTGTACGATGCCCTCCACTTATTCGTTATTCTATTGTTTCCAGCCTGTATGTAAACGCAATAAAAAAAGTCGATGAGAGGATAAATGGAAAATTTGCACAGTCGTACACCAACTGTTATGATATGCCTCTCTCTCCCCCACCACGCTTTTTTCCTCCCCCCCTCTCTCGCTCTTCTGTTTTATTCTTCTCTGTAACGTGCGTATACGCAGTGATTTTCGTTGTCCATAAAGGTCTTTGCACAAACGAAAAACCTTCGTTAGAGACTCTCGTAACGGAGTCCCATTCCTCGACATACGGTACCCTTCACACGAGGGAAAGAGAAAGAAATATGTAAAAAAGAAGTTCTCGAGTCGCTAAATTCACAACGCATGTTTGACCGTGTGCGACGGACTTGGTACGCGTAACTTCTAATTAGCCACCTCCGCGAGAAAAATACGTACATATAGAACCGTATACCAACATTGCGCAAAATGAAATAAGAGAGAGAAAGAAAGAGAGAGGGAAAGCAAACGTATTCCATATTTTTCCTCCAACATATAATTGCAAAGTACATGGGCTAAAAATTTCATCTTTTTACCCGTAACACGATATTTATAAATTCCCAAAACTACTATATAGCTGCAAAAATCTTAAATAGAAAATGAGGAACAAATCACGCCGCTGGGAAAACCCGATTATGAAGTTTATCGGATTATATCTGACTGATAACACAACAATTTTCCACCCTATGTGCTCAGTCAAGTCGAGTCGGAAAATCGATTCTCACAAGTTAATATTCGTACTTCCTCATCCATGCAACCTATCAAAGTAAGTTCTACAGCCTCTACCTATTTCTTCGTCCTTGCCCTTCTATAACCGTTCACCGGGTTTCAATTTGACTGTGATCGTTTTAATTAGAAGTCCCTCCCTTGCAAGGTAATCGCGTTGACTTACTTCCTAGAGCAGTTATAATCGCAAGGTGCACGCTCGTTCGACTGTGCTTCGTATATATTACCGCTAAGTTTATGCTTATACTTGGTTAATATGTATACTCCTGTACTAAAGCCCCATTCCAGTTTCACCCTTCAACCTCCCACTCTTCTTTTCTCTCTCTCTCTCTCTCTGTCGCTCTTTCCCTCTCGCACCACTCTACCATTCTGGTTTATTTACCGGGAAAATAGTTTTGGTGCTTCGTCTGTGCATAATGCTTATTAGCGAAACTCTCAGCAACCTCGGTTGCCTCTCTCCGCTATATAAACACGTACATGTACCAGGCACGCCCGAAAAGGAACAGCCTCGAATCGAGAGATATCTTGGTAGAGTTCAGTGCCGGAGCACGAATACATATGTATATATATTTTTCTTCTGTCCGGGGTGTCCCGTTTTAAATAGAATAGCGAAATAGCTGGAAAAAGAATCACCATTCCTCGTTTCGGTATCGAGGTTAAGAGCCAAGTTTATCATTTTCCTCTTACGATTTCTTCTTCTTTCTCTAGCTTCTACTTTTCTTCGAATTTGTCTCTGCGAAGAATGTTCAGCAGCATTTGCTGGAGATCTCATTCTTTACTTCAAAAATTCAAGTCCACTCATTTTTGTTCCTCGTGACGTCAGAGTTTCTTCTTTTCCTTCGTTCCATTCGTCTCTATCGTTTTTATCTCGAACTTTCGTGCTCCGCTGACAACGAGATCCTAATCGGATTTTTCTCTCATCAGTTTTCCTGCGCGGGGACAAAATTTGTAGACATGCGAGGGCTGGCTCAGCCAAGCAGAATGTAAAACGAGAACACGACTCTCGGTGTATTGATTCCCCGCATCGTTCATGGTTCTCCTCACTACCACCATTAAATGTTACACAGAGCATAGGTGGGAAAAGGGAAGATGTAGTTTACGCTCGAACGCCCACGGGCACATCGCAAATGTGACGTTGTCTCGAGACTGTGCTATGTCATCAAGAACAGAAGTACGGGAAATCTTCACGCAACGTCGCTATTCGAACCAGTTGAGCGACAGAAAAGCGCATGTCCCCGGAGTATCAACCCGGATTGCGCCCGACCACCCTATACGATTTGTTACGTAGGTACACTTGTGGACTGTAGTGAATGTATCCAGGCAATTACAGATATATATTGGTAGAACAGTTTTCCAACGACTCTCATTCCGCTCAAAAAATCACGTTCGTTTATTCGAGTCACAGCCGTGAACTCTCGAATGTCAAGCGACAAAACTGATATTCTGTGAAAAATATATCTACGAGTAAATCATTATCAAAATGTGGTATAACATTTTCCCGAGCATTTTCCCTGAAAATTTGAATTCTAGATATTTCTACATTGCGCCAACAATAAATGCAATTATTATTTGCGAAACCTAAGACCGGTAAAGGACCTCGAATGGATCGATTGAAAAACCGCCGGAACTTTGATGAAGATTGACATTCGCAGGAAATCAAGAACAAACTGTCGTAACACGGGCTTCCATTAACGTTACGGACAACTTTGACAGTTTTTGGGGTCCAAATGTGTTCGATGGTGTTCAATGGTGAGAACGTTGAAAAACTAAATAGTTTCGTAAATTGTAAATAATATATTACCATGTGTCACGGGAAATTTCCGTTACACATGACGGGAAATTTCCGTGACACACGAATAAAAAGATCTTGTAGGATCATTCCGGAATCGGAAATTTCGCACGCAGTGTGAATATCTCGATTATAATGTGGATATACTGCATTCTACGAAAATATTCGATTCTTCGGTCTGATTGATAATAATATAAAACTAAAATTAGTTTTTTATTATATTTATGTGAAATCTTTCAAAAAGATGAAAATTTGATAGTAAAAATTCGTTATTTTTTCATTTAATTCTATCAAAAATGCAAAAAATATTAAATTTGTTGTGAAAATGGTGTCAAGTCACCATAACGCTTCGAACCTTCGATATAAATTGCATTTGAATGACCTGTCCAACAAACGCCACACTCGTGGTTACTTTGACGCTTTTTAAAAAATATATAAAAATAGTGGGGGTGGTGCTTACCTTTTGTATACATTTCATCGCCAAAGAACACATTGTTCTGTTGGAGCAGGAAAAGTTGGGATTTAGGATTTACAAAAAAAAATCCAAAGCCTGTTCAAAGTAACCCCGTTTGAAGCTACATTTTCCTCTTCTCCTATCATATTCTTTCTTTGAATATTTTCCTGGAATATTTGTGGATAATATATATAAGTCTATATTGTGAGTTACAGACTTAAACAGGCAAAACATACAAGAAGTTGCTATATTTAGAATGTTGGTAAGTGGTAACTGGGGATGGAGTTCATTAGGTAGTGCGAGTGCGAGTGCCTTTTAACCCGGATTTGACGGTGGCGCGCCGCGGGGCGTATACCCATGTGAAGAGTGGAACATGCGAGACGGAAATGAGAAGCAAATAGAGAAAAAGAAAGAAAGGAAATATCATATAGTATATTATGTACGTTGCTTGGTCCACCATTACCCACAGAGTAACATAACACTTATTTATTCGCCTGTTGTTCTCAAATGTTGATTCGTGTCATGACAATATTCGAGGAAACTAATATTTCACTAACTCTGTGTGTATAAAAATTATCCTGTCTCTATATGTATAAATGATTCCTATAACAGAAGCCCTAAACTTCCCAAACCATTTTATTTTGATAGTAGGAATGATCTGGGTTATGCGCTCGACCTTATTTTAGAGTATAAATAAAATATTAAAATATCGCTATTTTATTTGAGCGAACGCTTCACGTTAACGCAAATAGCCGAAATTGAAAACGTTACACTCGACTCCAATTAAAATATATATTTGGAAAATACATTTATTTGTCGACCGTGCACGCAGTTCATGCGGATTTTCAGTTGTATAATTTGGCACAATATTTTCAGTTGGTCCATAAAATTAAAAGTAAAAGGCTCGGAACTAAATCCCTCGAATGTATGAATTGCGAACATTTTTGAAACAAAAATGTTCACGACTCACGCATCGTTTCACCCCTTATCCGGGAAAATTTCGTCTCGCCCCTACTGTTATGGACGAAAACCAGTACAAGTAACAATGGAAAATGGTTATCGCTTTGTACAACTAACGCCAGAAACTGCATGACCTCGTCGGTCGTCGAAAGAGACAATGCTTTTTGACTTTTATCGATATTGTTATCACATATGTATAAATACGAACACACACACACACACACACACACATACAGATTATACATATATATATACATATATATATATATATATAGGAGGACAGCATAGTGAAGTTGATTCGACATATATAGTTCATATATCTTTAATCCATTCATATTTAATAAAAATCCTAATATCCCAGACCAAATGTATTTAACTGCGGGTAGTACGTGGAAGTCCGTCAATTTAAGATTTTGACAAGTTTCTATAGGAAACGGAATGACCTTCTTCCTAGAACCCCATTTAAGAGATTTTGTTCCACCAGTGGAACAAAATCTCTACGAGTATCGAGAAAATCTTAAAGTACAGTACCTACTCAACGATGCATGCATTCAAATAAAATTTTTGCTCTTCAAGTCATTGATCACAATGTGATCAAGTTCAATGGCTAGCGACTACTTGCTGCTATGGACATACGCAATATTCTCACATTCGGAATAAAATGGAATTCCCTATACAGCAGCGTTAAAGCTCTTGATTTAGACGTATCGATATGTTAATCAAATCTCAGCAATCCAATAAAACAGAGAGATAGAAGAAGTATAAATTGTATTTAGAGGCTTTATTTGTGGTTCTGACCAAGGACATAGGGTCGAGATATCTGTGGTATATCTATCGAGAGAAAGCCCAGGGGAATAGCGAAAATCGAGGGGAGAATAAATTTATGGAGGTAAAGTGAAAAAAGGGTATTAGGGATGATTGATTTATCATTGTATATATTGATTATAAGGGTTGTTATCATTAATTAACTATTGTAATAAATATTACGATATTTGCTTCCATTCTCTGACGTTACATTGAAAATCATTTCCATATCATGTTAGTGATCGTTGTTCTCTTTCTAGCGGGTATAAATTAAGTAAATTGGTAAATACAGTTATAAAGGAGAAATTTCTGAATTATATTAAGAGAAAATGAGGTGAGGATGTCAATAGCTATGTTTCATGCTTGCGGTCTGATCGTGGATGTTGGAACTAAGCTTTTCAATCTTCTCTGGGTCCATAACACGCGACGGCGGCGGCATAAATGAGTACCACCCTCATAATCTGCCAGTAAGGCAGCTACACGATGGGTCGTGTGTACATTTTCTGCTTACCCCTAACTCTTACCAAAAGCCTTGTGTAAAGAGGTCTCTGTATCCGACCCAGCATTCCCCTAAATGATTTTCCGCTTATAATAAATTGTCGGGGAAGATATATCTCCAACGCGCTCTTTCATATATAGCATATTTCCACATTAGTCAGTCATTACGTTGGTAATGACCTGAAGGAAAATTCTCTAGCAGCGTCAACTGTTACTATTATAATGTCAGGATTTTTTGTGTTGTTATTTAGAGCTAGGCCCATCCCTCGAGATATAGTTACCTCGAACCGTGCACGTTGTTCGAATTTGCGACGTTGTGTTCACGTAATTAAACCCTTTCAGCACTATCTCTTTGTCTCTCATCCATCGTCAGTTTCTCTCTTTCTTTCCTCACACGAAAGAACAAAAAAAAGATTACGTTTCTTCGGTTGGAATATTACCCCGCAGTTTGTCACGAGAAAGCTTTTTAAGAACCGACGGTGAAACGAGCTTGTAACCGCGGGGCTTTTCCTCCATCACTTTCTAGCTCATTTGCATCTTTCGTATTATTTAAGGCAATATAATATCCCGCTCCCCCTCGCCTTAATACTCACCGAAGGGAATTAAGATTCTTAATTAAAATAGCACATTGGTGCAACGCCGATATGCATGCACACATTTATAGAAATACGAATAACGATAAAGACTTTTTTATTGTTAGTGTCGAGGAATAAATGACGTCGCTGAAGTAGACAGGCTATGGTACTTCCTGTATGCATAAAAGAGAATATGAAGAAAAACGTGTTTTGGGATTCATACAACGAAATTCTTAAGGATATTAGAACAAAGGGGTGATATTTCAAAACTTGTTTATTTTCTATGTCGCAGCGCAAAGCTGTGAATTTTTTGAAGAGCTTATCAGTTTTAATATCACCACGATTATTATCCGCTAATTGTTATCAGCTGAAATGCAATATATACAAAAATATACGTACACGTACAATTCGCATGCACTTTATTCAAATGAATGAAAATGACGTAAATATGAATAAAATAAATGCTTCGATAAATGAAGATTGATTTCTGAAACGATGTATTATGCAGCATTTGCGTAACGATTAAATAGCCAATAGCATCAATCAAACCCATAACTGCACGAGTTGCACGCGAGTTGTTTAGTTCCACTGTCGAAGTGCCCTTTAGACGAAATTCATATTCGTATCTCGGAGGACACGAGACCAGAGAAGGATGAAAAACTATCCATCTATACATGTTCTTCCAAGCAGCGCTATCTCTCGTTGCTCATCAGATTTTTGGCCTTTCATTACGAGAGCCGAATGATTGATGGTCGACTACGGTTATATTATTTTGAGTGGGAGACGAAGCGCGCGTTGAACGATACGCGCACCCCCTACCCCTAGGGAGGCTCTTCGATCCGGTCACGGGGATGTCGCTCCTCTGTATATTTCACCATCGTCTATCCACCCTCCAACGCCTCCTAGAAATTCTTCGTACTAACTGCGAACCCCTGGAACGACCTCACTCGCCCATTATCCATCCGCATTTTCCTTTTCCGTCGCTTCCATGAGATGCGCAGCGGGAGAAGCACCCCTGTAGAATGTACCGCATCCTCTTCCCTCATCCTGGACAACCCCCTCTCGTTTGTCTCCTTTCGGATACATGTCCCTCTCCCTTTCTCTCTGGCTCTACATCCCTTCCATAGCAGCCCCACCCCTATCGCCCTTTCTACCCCTTTCTCCTTCTCACCTTATCTCTCTTTCTCCCTGTATATCATCACCTATCATACGTATAGGTCCTTTACTAAAACGTCTCTTTGTCCATGCGGACTGTGAGCTGCGATGCGTTTCGTCCTTGTGCCCTAATGGAAAGCACTTTTAACCGATGGTAATGGAAGAGACAGGGAGACAGAGAGACAGAGAGACACAGGGAAGGTCGATGAAATTATCGACGCTATTTTTCATGCGTCTATATACCACCTATGGTACATTATACATATACGTCAAGACTGCATGGTAATTAAATGTGCGAATTGACAAAAAAAATCATTTTCGACCGTCCGCAGGATGGAAAAGTGCATATTCTAATACGAGCGAGCACGTTGGAACGTTCAATGCAGGATACGGCTCTCTCGTTTCCGTTCATTAGCTACACCTCCTGGGCAAAAGGATAAAAAGAATTCGGGCAGTCGAAAGAGCTCCGGGCAATGCACGAAATTTTACTCTAAACGCTTCAACACCTCGCGTTCGCTCTTTCTCTCTTTCTCTCTCATACGCAGTTCCTATATTCGCATCCAACTAAATCGACGAGAACCAACTGAAGCGTGGAAATATCCATCAGAACATTCACTATCACGATTGTTTCTGACACGGAGGTCTACATGCGGTGCATATGTTGAATTTGAAAAAAAAAGTTGAAACGAGCGTACGAACAAGAGGTTGGAATTGACAAGGTGATGTTAAATTGAACGAAAATGTCGGATGATCAACAGCCTGTTTGTTCTGACGTTCGATCATTCCGTTTGAAAAATATACGTTGAGCCCATCGAGTGATTAGCGCATGCAATATGGAAAAAAGGAAACAGCGAGAAAATGAAAAGAGTCGAGAACTTTTTCATCCGCGTGAGATCACGTACATCGCCCCAGGTACCATAAATTTATTTCCCTCTTGTTCAAACGCAAACAGGGTGGAATTGATCCACTTTGTTTCGGCGACGCTCGTTGAACGAGTGGCAACATACACACAGAAGGAAAAGAGAATGCGAGCTTTTCCAGTTTTCTGTGCGTTGGGGTGCCGAGTTATCGCCGACCCGGAAAACGGTGGGGAAGGGACGCGGAGGCAGTGCAAGCGAGCGATTGAAGCGAAAGAGAAGAAAATGTCCGTACTCTCTTCTTCGCCTCCTGGTACGTGTTTTCACGTGAAATAACGTCTGCGATATATCGGGACAAGACTCCATTCGTGTGCGGTCTAGTTGGCTAAATAAATGATATATTGCTACGCAATAAAACATCCTCATTCAATTTTTTTACGAGCTCTCTCTCTCTTCCTCTCTCTCTCTCTCTCTCTCTCTCTCTCTCTCTCTCTCTCTCTCTCTCTCTCTCTCTCTCTCTCTCTCTCTCTCTCTCTCTCCCCCTCTCTCCCCGCTCTCTCTCCCTCTCTCTCTCTCTCCCGCTCAGAATGAGAGACACTCTCCATCACCGATACGACAAGCTCGGAGAAGGATGAAGAAAAAAAGAGGAAAGTTATTAACGAGAATCTGTATGGAAGTAAGGAAGAGGGTGAAGTACAGAGGAAGTACTCAAAAGATTTTCGTGACCCGAAGATATCGTGGAGGAAGAATGGACCAAATTGCCGGGGTCCGTTGTTGACCACGTATAAATCTAAAAGAAAGCAAAAAATGTTTATTAATTAAAAATTGTTCTGAGTGTTTTTACATAATTTTCCTCGTTCGCGAAGCACAGTCCACGAGGTAGACAGGAAATTAAGCAAAACTATATTTCGTAGTAGAAATGTTGTAACAAAAAATAACAAAAATTATGATTAAATTTGTGAAATTTACGGATATTGTTTATTTTCATTTTAATTCCGGACGGGCTCATCTTTACTTGTATTCTTATTTTTGAAGCTGTTGGTTCAACTCTTTGCATCTTCTCGCGCTCATTCCAAGAGAGGAAGGGAATAGATACGGAGAGTGAGAGAAGGTGAGAGAGAGAGAGAGAGAGAGAGAG
>JAPYZU010000147.1:0-56642 GCA_030523005.1 Tryphoninae sp. B BG-2022a
TGTTTTTATTTTTTGCTAGTCAAGTTAATAGTGCGCTTGCGCAACCCAATCGGCACTCGATTGCAGTGTCGCATGTGGCCAAACCATGAACTTCCAAAATTGTTTCAACAAGCGAGCCACCCCCACTCCCGGGAGTTGATAGACCTGTATGTAAGACCGTGATCGCACTGTGAAAATAGATATCGCCGCCGCCATCTTGGTCCATCATATCCGTTGCAGCAGGTTTTCATTCCCCTGACCCTTGTGGCTTTACCCCCGCGGAGAAAGGCTCTGTCCATATATTTATACGACCATGGCCGTTGCGCATGCATAATTCATAAAACTGTTTTTTGCATTTGCAAGGATATAGTTGACTACTCAACGTTTCGATAAGACTACTTAACACTACCTAACGACCACTTAACGATATAAAAAAAAGTCAATTAATAAAGTGGAAGTTGTCCGGCCAACTTCATGGGGGTTTCGACTAGGCTCTGCTGCTGTCTCTGACCTTGTCGCCCTGTGTCGTAGATGGAAAGTTCGTGATTTAACCTTTGCGTGAACATAAAGGCCGATTTAGACTAGGCGAGCGAATGCTCATTCTACCCCCATTCTATCAAATTCTTTTAGTGTAAACAGGGGTCGAGCATTTATTCGTTGTTCCGTCTGCATTCGCAAAGAATCTACGGAATATTCTGAGAACACCCGCTCGCTTGATGCAAACGCGACTTTACTCCAATCCAGAACCGCAACCACGACTGTCAACTTTCAGAAGAATCCACCGGTACTATCCGCTCCCTTCAAACAGTAGGAATCGCATGCGCGGGAGTCATTCCGGACACAGGATTTTTTCCTTGCGGAAGATAAAACAACGTGAGTCGAATTGTAGGGTCCTTCGCGTCCTTCGAACACGTCGTTTAACATTGCAAATCCACATAACGGAGCATGGGATCGGAGGTAAATATTGATAAAATTTGTACATGAATTTGAGTAACGCAAAAAGAGAATAAACTTAAATATTCGGGTTGCAAAAAAACGACGTTGTATTCGACGCAGGGTTACCGCTTGCGATCGTTTGTAGTGAGGTGCGGTGGCGACATATATATTGAAAATAGGTACTATGTATAACGTACGCGTATATGTATACATAGTTATATAGACGCACAGTTTGCGGACCGCGAAAGGGAAAAAGAAAAAAACCGTCGCAACAATTACGCGGGGTAAGGTCAGGCAGAGAAGAATTAGTCGAAATCTCGTATAACAACGAAACAAATCACGACGTCTGTTTCTCAATGTAGATAAATATATACCCATCAGTAGGAGACTATCGTGCAAATTGAATAACGTTCGCTAACTACGTTTTTGCAAAATGGTGATTGAAATCGTACATTTTGTGGTTTGCGGATTTCTAGCTTCATGTTGAAGTATCTCAGCAAGAATTGGTCTATCGTTCCAAGTACTACCATGGTGAGCAACAGAAATTTATTAAGTTATATGGAAACTTACATAGATATCACATAGACATTGTTTACAAAAGTTCTTTACATCACACAATAATTTGAACCTTAATACGTCTACCAAACTTGCCTTTACAATGTATTTTCATAATATGGCACTTTAGTGACATGTTAATGCGTCGAGCGAATTATGAATTTTTGTTTTTTTTATTACAGACATCAGGGCAATAAAGCAGCGTGAATTATCTTGCACTTCCTGTGGCAATGTTGTGAGTCACGAACGTGGACGTGTTTTCTCACATCCTATACTTGGTATATTACAGTGTAGAGTAAGATGTGTTTCTTTAACTTTTGTCATAACAAGAGTGCCTTTGACGCATATATGACTTTCCTTTTTTGATTATTTTTTGTCTTTCAGAAATGTAAAGATCAGTTCAACGATACCCCATTGAATATAGATGATTGTGTGAATTCCTGCAGCCTGTGCGGAATACCGCGCCAAGTTTTATACAAATGCAGCAAGAAAAACTGTCCACATCAGTTTTGTGAGGTAAAATTGCAATTTGTTCAAGCTCTGATATTTATGAGTTGCAGTTTCTAATCCATAATTCAATCATTTTTCAGAGCTGTGTTAAAAGAAATGCTCCATTATCATTGGTGGATGCCAGAACAGACAGATGGAAATGCTTCGCTTGTAACACACAACCCCTGTGGAAGTTACGTGGCGTTTGTGCCACTGTCATGAGCACGATTTCCAAGTAACTAATAAATTTTATTCTTTTTCTTTTATTTTTCTCGATTTATACTCGTGCAATGCTTGGCTGCATGTGTGTCTCCATGTTTCCTACACTCATTTTCTTATAACACTGGGCAATGAATTTTGTAGTCTGACCAGTTGGAAATAATTAAGAATGCCATACTTCTTGGGAATTCAAAATACAGTCTTAGGAAAACTTTATACATTATATAGCTTGCCGTTTTTATAACATCTGTGACAGAAAATTAATTTGTATTCTTTTACACATCTGTATTGTGCAAAACTGAATTGCATCATATGATCTCATACTTGAAAGCGAATAGATTATCTGGAGGTAAGACTCTGAGTGTCTCTTGAAAATTTAATTTTGTTGTTTGACTTTGTTTTTGGACTATAACGATTTAGTCAAAAAGCAAATCCAGCATGTGTTATCGATATAATTTTTTCAATGACTTTATTTGACATTGATGGCAATCGATTTGTATCCTTAAAATTGCTTAAAAATAAGCAAGTTGATACATAGATACAAGTAAATAAAAATATTCGTTATTGAAAAATATATCGAACAAATACAATTTCGACATCATTTTTATCAATAAATTGTCAGTTTCTAATTAAAAAAACTGAGACTTCCTTCATGTTTATCATTTTATAAGATCATTCTTCCCTGTATATATTTAATTTGACACAGAGAAACGGCATAATGTATAAAACAACAATTGCATCACATTTTCTGTCAGTAATTCTCTGCACCACCTTATATGAGAAGAACATTCATTATCGCGATTTTTTTTGTTTCTTTTATTCTTCATCTGTCGCGACTGTACACCCTTGATGTTGAAAAGATAGTCGATGCATGTCTGCAGATCTGCTGCAATGCCAATGCTCAGAATGTTAGACTGTTGTCACGGTCCAGTGCCTTCCATAGCGCTCGACCTCACGGAAGATTGCAAATGAAATTATCAAGAGACGCGACGACATTGCAGAAGTTTGATAAAACTGAATTTTTATAAGACAAAAACGATAATAAAATCACAAACTGTAGGACTGGCTGACAGATCTCTATGAGAGAAACAAAAAAAAACAAGAAGTTAAAGTTGTACGAATGCAGTGACACACGCGTGAGGGAACATTGGACGGTATGCATGAAAAGAAAACAAATACATATATATATATGTATATATATATGTATATATATGTATATATATGCCATGTTAGTGAAAACGAGAACAAAAATCAAAATTATGAATAAAATTTAAGAAAAAATAAACGAAAAACGAACTATATAATGAAGGACCCAGCAATGAATCACGGTATCGCGACACTTCTGTTTCAGAAGGACAAAAACAAAAAAAGTCTCGAGGAACAGTTCTAGTGACAGAGAAGACGTGAAGTCAGTTTTGAAAAATATATCGTCCGTGAGAAGGAACCGGGAAGTGGATGCTCGAAAGTTGATTAAACGTCTCAGTTTGCTTTGCGACAACGACTCTCCCTATGAACCAGTCCAAAGGCGATTATACAAAGTTCCACCCTCACAACACATGCCACCCGTCACTTCGAGCGACGATTCTGATACGGCGATAATACCACTGTGGAAGAAGAAAAAGTTGAAGAAAAAGTCAGAAAGAGACGCTTCGCCAGAGTCAAGAATGAAACGATTGGCGAGCGTAAATAAAGGTTCACGGGGTGAAATTAGTGTTGGTTCCACAAGTTCGAAAGATAAAAAGAAAGCATCGGGCAGAGTGGGTCCGATGAGTTCAAAGGTGGTCGCATCGAATTCTGAAAGTTCCAGTGACGATAGTGACTCTGACATTTGTACACCATCGACCCCATCGAAATTTGATAAGCAAAAGATCAATGATGAAAATAAAAATGCCGAAAGAAAGCTAAGAGTCCAGGCAAATTCGTGTGACGAAGGATCGGTCGACGCGCAAAAGCATTTGAACAGCCGGAACAAAAAGTCATCTACGATGAGCACAGTATCTAAGTCCGCTAGAACAGCAAGAAGGAATGACGAATCCTCTAAACACTCGAAGAGAGTTGGGAGTAACGAGCGTGAGTCTGTCGCAGGATCAACATCGAGAAAAGATCGCGAGGGTGCACGTTCAACGAGAAGCAAAAAGAGGCGTGTACACCCGAGAGAAAAAAATTCGGAAGATTCCGATTGTAGTCCGACGATTGATAAGATGAATCATCATACACGAGACAGCAAGGAAGATCACGAAACTCGAGATTCACGAAAATCGCAAAAGAATGAAAATACAGACGGTAACACGAAAAAGTCTCATACCAACACAAAGAATCGCAAAGAAACGAGTGACGAGAGTTCGGGAAACGATTTTAAGAAACTGAAGGTAATTCGTCAGAGTTATGTAGCGTTGAAACGATTATGCGACATTGAAAAGGATCGAACAAAATCACCAGAAAACAGCCCTGAAGTATCCAAGGACATTATGTCAAAGGATCAAACATTTGCATTAAAAAATACAGTTAATAATTTTTTTGCAGCGATGAAAACAGCTACGACGAAATTATTGAACGATATCGAGCGGGCACAAACGACATATAGTATGAAAGATTCTATGCGTCCTATGGAAGTCGATCGTATGATACTCGATGTAAACAATGTCGTAGGCAATTTCAAGAAGCACGTGGAAATTGGTGAAACTAAGATGGCCGATCGTTACGATAAATGGTGCAAAAAGACGAGAGTAAAGAATGTGTTGAAGAACAGGAGGTCGACCGTCGACGACGAGAAGTCACCACTGACTAAAACGAATACGAGGGAATCGAGGAACAACACTGCAGCATCCGGAAATGAGTCCAGCACCTCGGCAAGAATCGCGTCACCTCCACGAAATGACGAAACCCTGAAGAATCCTCAAAGTTTAACGCCTGAAAAAGGTGAACAAAGTGCAGCAGTTTCGGATTGCAACAGCGAGGATATATTTACCGATGACGAAATGAGAACTTCGAACAAAAAGGATCGTCCAATTTCACCGGATCAAAAAAGTACAGAAGGATCTCCGGATGTAAAAAGTACTGAAGGATCTCCGAATGTACAAGGTACAGAAGGATCTCCGAATGTAGAAAGTACAGAAGGATCTCCGAATGTAAAAAGTGCAGAAGGATCTCCGAATGTAATAAATACAGAAGGATCTCCGAAAATTGACGATTCGGACGAGGAGAAAATGTCCTCGACAGAAGCTGCAGTCGAGGATGATAATGAGAATATTGTCGAAAATGCAGGGTCTAAATCACCCGCGGTCAGCGATTTGGGAAGGCGATTGTCCTTAGATACGTCTGTGATTGATAACGAAGACAATAACAGCGAAAATTGCGAGACGATGTCCCCATCCTTTGTAGTCAGTGATAATGAGAATAATGTTGAAATATCAGGCGAGAAGTCACCCGCAGTCGAAGATTCTGAAAAACAGTTATCGTTGGATACGCCACCAGTAGAAAACGATGAAGAAAACAGGAACGAGGTCTTGGATTCAACATCACAGGCCGAAATCGATAACGATAATGACTCTAATACTACAAGATCGAAATCACCGGCCGTAGTGGACGACAATAATGAGCAAATTACCGATGAAACAAGCTTGAAGTCAACCGTGGTTGAAAATCGTGAAAGAGAGTCGTCGCTGGAACCGATAGTGGATGGCGATGTTGAAGAGAAGCAAAGCAATACAGGTTCGAAATCGCCATCCATACAAGATAGTGACAATGAGGATAATGTTGAAAATCTAAAATCTCCATCCGTAGACGCTGATACAAAAAGACACTCGTCGTTGGAAACTCTTCTGAACGACGATGATGAAAATGCTGGGAAAATGGCAACTTCGGATTTTACACTTGCTCTGAGCGGTGATAATAATGACGAGACGGAAAATTTAAGATCGACATCACCCGTGGCCGAAGAAACGGAAGACGGATTGTCTTCCAATACCAATAAGGATACTATCGATGAAAAGGAGACTGAAAAATCGCAATCACTCGTGGCTGAGGATTCCCCGAAACAGTCATCGTTGGATACGAACTTGGATGAAGACAATGAAAAGAAGAAAAAAAAATTGGATTCCAAATCATCTTTGCATAAAAATGCCACAAGACGGTCTTCATTAAGCGAAGATCTTGAAAACTCTGAGACTAATCTAAACTCAAAATCACCCACAGATAATGATTCACGTCCCATCTCGAACAGCTCTGAAATCTCAGATAGCGAAGAGACCAGAATGAGAGAAGCGCTACTAGCGTCATCGAATAGTGATGATTCGAGTGGTGAAGGATCATTTCCTTCGCACAAATCGAATAGGACAGAGGTTGAAGAATCGTTGCCAACACCCCCTGAATCAGATTCCAATAGTAAATCTGTGAAGAAATCTCGTTTGCGACGGCGTAAATTTTGTATGGATGATAATCGTCATGTAAAGGCTGATGCAAAATTGAAATTATCGTGTGAAGTTCGCGTGACAAGATTGGACAAGAAAGTTCTGCGACGTTATGCCGGTGCTTTGAGTAAATCAAGAGATTTGGTGGAGTCGCGAATGCTCAAAAGGTATCCCAATAAATGCCGTGTAAAACGCTGAACAGTCGATTTTAATAATGTTTTCGTATTCGCACTTAGGTCTGACAACAAGCTAGAATGCTTATTTTCTGTTTGCTTCATTAGATTATAGCAGATTCGTTTTGTTTCAAATTTGCCTGTCTTATCGATACATAGGAGGATTAGGTGCTGTGACGAAAAATTGTTCTTTGCAGACTCGTCCAGCTGGATAATCTTGATAAGGACACAAACGTTGCAAGCAATTCGAGTGGCGAGTCTGAAAATGCGCCAGTGTCTTCGAAGGACGTGAAGAATAAGAAAAAAAGTCAGGGAACGAAGGAACGGGAGGAAACGTTGATGGATCATTTGGAAAGGATCGCCAACGGCGAAAATATCGAATTAGGCAACGAGTCCGACGGCGAAACCTCGATTGCACCAAAAGATAGCAAAATCCAATCCGAAGATCAGAACGAGGATAGTCTCTTTGACGAAGCTAACAGAATGGCGAAAAAACGTCTTCTGGAGAGTTCCGATTCTGCGGAAGGTATGTACGTGAGAAATTACACGTTAAACATTATTTTGTCATATATTAGAATTATACAAAGGAATAAAACTTCAATGTAATTGCAAGGGTTCCTTGCTTACCACGTCTGTACTATTCATATTTTGTCTATCTTCAACAGAGGAGTCCGTAACCGCCGAGCCTGAAGAGGGGCAGAAAACAAAGGAGAAAGTAAAGGAGAAAGCAAAGGAGAAAGCAAAGGAGAAAGCAAAGGAGAATAAAGCTCTACAGTTAAGATGTTACGTAACGACTTGGTTTAGTTCCGATCGCGTTTTCGAAAAAATTTCTGTTTATTATATTTGTGTTAATTTATGTTTATTATAAAGTTTATTATAAAGTTCATTTGTGTTTATTATACAGAAACAGAATTCGTTTTTGAAACAAACCTTCTATAAGGAAATCAAATGGTAAAATTTTCTATTGTTGAGAAAACAGTCACGTGACAACATTGTAGATTTTGGTCAATTCCTGGGAATTATTTTGTAGTTTTTTTAACCCTTTGAACTCTAAGGACGCATATATGCGTCAGCCTATGCGTCTGCGGACCACATAAGCTTGAACGTACTCAGGTCTCAAAGGGTTAATAAACCGCCTTATAAATCTAGGTTTTGAGAGCTGGCCGTAAAAATTATCTTATGGAAAACGAGTGTTTTTATAAAATGAGTGATTTTGTGAAACAAGAGTGATACTATTTGCAATATCTCTAACTTGCCTCTCAAAGATGTTACTTAATTCAAGGAAGCTTCATATAACCAAAGATCACCAAAATTAATCCAGATCGTTAGTAGGTTTATTTCATCATGCCGGTTAATCTTTCTCTTAAAAATGACATTGTGAATGGAAATAGAAACTTCAATTAGTCCTATTAAAAACATGCCAATAAGGCAACGATGCGAATTAAAATCGAAATCTGTGTAAAACAAATATAAGAATCATATTTTTCATTAAAGTCAAAAATAATATCTCCCCAATACATCGTTAAAAGATTGCCTGCAATATATAATTGTTCCTTTGTTTTTTGTTTTAGAAAAAAGAAGAAAAAGCCGACGCGAGTCGTTGGCGCAAGAACAAACTCTTGACTTTGACCATATCCGACTCAGATTCCGAGGCAGAGAAGGAAAAATTTGAGTTGCGACAAGAAAAGTTGGCTCAGAAAAAGGCGGAAGAGGGGTAGACATAGCTTTTCCACTTTCACCAAATTAAAAATATAATTGTCAATACCATTGAAACTATAACAAAAATTTCTTCGATGCTTCACAGATCACGGTCTAATAGCGAAGAAGAACAGACTCCGACGAAGAAACGTGTTCGCAGACGAGTATTGCATTCCGACTCAGACGTCAAATTGTCAGATCTTAGTAATAACGAAAGTTCAGATGACAGTATTAGAAAGAAAAAGAAAAATGATAGCGACAGTGGCAGTGAGAAAAAGAAGAAAGAGGGCAAGAAAAAAACTCGCAAACGTAGCAGAAGAGGAGAGCGTCGTAGTTCAGATTCATCCGATTCGATGGATGAAAAACGGTTCGGTTCAAATTGTAATTTTATCGTCGAGTACGCGTGAGAAATAATAACAATATTTTCATTCTGTTTCTTGGCTTTTTAGACCAAAAGTTCGAAGGAAGCGAATAAAGACAGCCGGAAGCGACAGTGACAGTGAAAATGACTTGGATACTTCGCAGGGAACACCAGGAAAATCGGGACGAAAAAACATTCGCAAAGTTATTAGAGACAAACAAGTGGCCGCAGACACAAAACAGGCTGCCAAGGACGAAGAAGAGAGACTAAAGCGTATAGCCGAACGTCAAAAATTGGTTCGTAGAATAAAATAGTTACAACAAATAATTTTTAATTGATATAGTCGATCAATATATTTTGACACAACTTTTCTCCTTTCTTCATTGTTCGGAATTCAGTACAATGAGATGTACGAGGTTCGTTTGGCGGGAGAACAAAAGGTTGAGAAACTGGTGTTGGACTTTGATGACGAGACAAAAGAGCCGTTGGTAAGCGTCAGCGAGGCGTTGGTTAAACGACTAAAGCCGCATCAGGCTCAAGGCATCAAATTCATGTGGGACGCATGCTTCGAATCTCTGGAGAGAACCAAAACGACCCCAGGTTCCGGCTGTATATTAGCCCATTGTATGGGTCTCGGAAAATCATTTCAAATTGTATCGCTTTCACACACGTTGCTTCAGCACCCAGAAACCGGGATAAAGACGATAATGGTTGTGTGCCCGTTGAGTACCGTTCTTAATTGGGTGAACGAATTCAAAATCTGGCTTGAGAATCTCGACGATGGCGATGACATCGAGGTTTACGAACTGACGAAGATGAAGAAAAATTTCGAAAGAAAGTATCAGCTTCAACGTTGGCAAGAGACGGGCGGTGTTATGATAATCGGCTACGAAATGTTCCGCAATCTCAGCAGCACCACTGGTAAAAAAGTCCGGAAAAACATACAAGCGACATTTCTCAAGTGTCTTGTTGATCCAGGTCCGGATCTAATTGTTTGCGATGAGGGTCACCTGTTGAAAAACGAAGATACCGCGCTAAGCAAGGCAATGAGGCGCGTCAAGACACTTCGAAGGATTGTTCTAACTGGCACACCATTGCAAAACAATCTAATCGAGTATCATTGCATGGTACAGTTTGTGAAGCCGAATTTACTCGGTACGAAGAAGGAATTCATGAACAGATTTGAAAATCCAATAACCAACGGACAATTCGACGATTCAACTGAATACGACGTAAAATTGATGAAAAAACGAGCTCATGTATTACACAAAATGTTGGAAGGCAGCGTGCAAAGATTGGATTATTCTGTTCTGACTCCGTTTTTGCCACCGAAACAGGAATACGTAATGTTTGTGAAACTCACGGACATTCAGATAAAGATGTATCAACATTACCTCGAGTATTATGCGCGACGTCATCGCGGCGTCGGTGGTTCGCTCTTCGCCGATTTCCAAGCTCTACAGCGTATCTGGACGCATCCGATGGTGATGCAAATGAACGCGGAAAAAGTTGTTCTTGCCAACGAGAAGAAACGATTAGAAGCGACGGATTCCGAGGGCTCTCTGAAGGATTTTATCGACGATGACACTAACAGTGATTCCAGTAGCAAGAGTAGCGATATACGCTCGATAAACGGTACGGATGAAGATATTAAAAAGCCAAAGCGAGGAACACGAGCCAACCCCGTGATCGACGACCCATTACCGACTATTGTCGACAAAAGTGAGGAGACCAACGATGAGATAGAATGGTGGACGCAATTCGTCAAGGAAGAGGACTATGATGATATGAGGATCTCTACGAAACTCTTGATACTTTTTAGCATATTGAAGGAGAGTGAACATATCGGTGATAAGGTTCTGGTATTTTCGCAATCACTGTATTCCCTCTCCTTGATAGAGAAGTATCTCTCCATGATCGACGACGAGACACAGAATGGTAATAGCCCCGATACTCTGGGTAATCACTCGGGCAATTGGTCGTTAGGACTCGATTACTTCAGGCTTGATGGACAAACCTCACCGGATAATCGACGGCGTTGGTGCGAGATTTTTAACAGACCATCCAACACGCGAGCTCGCCTTTTTCTAATATCTACCAGAGCTGGTGGTCTCGGTATAAATCTCACAGCTGCCAACAGAGTTATAATATTCGATGCAAGCTGGAATCCATCGCACGATGTCCAGAGTATCTTTCGTATCTACAGATTTGGCCAGAAAAAGCCTTGCTACGTGTATCGTCTATTGGCTGCCGGTACAATGGAGGAAAAAATTTACAATCGTCAAGTGACTAAATTGTCATTGTCTTGTCGCGTTGTCGATGAACAACAAATTGAGAGACATTACAGTAACAACGCACTTGCTGAATTGTACAAACTCGATATTTCCGAGGAAGAGACTACCTTAAATTTGCCAAAAGACCGTGTGCTCGCGGAAATATTTTTGAAGCATAAGACCTGCGTCCGCAATTATCACGAGCACGATTCGCTGCTTGAGAATCAAGCTGGAGAGGAATTGGACGAGGAGGAAAGACAACAGGCTTGGCTCGAATACGAAGAGGAGAAGAAGGGAAAGCGAATAATGCCGCAAATGCCGATGAATACTTATCAGAATGAAATACTGATGCAACAAATGAATATGATTAATCTCCAACAGCAGCATAATCTCAATAATCCATCTATTATGGCCGATATCGAAAATTTCCAGCGTTTGATGGCAAAGGATTATCCGGGTGTTACGGAGGCTCAGCACAAGATGATGGCCTCGCGAGCAGTTTATGAAATGTATAATTACGTTGAGCGTCAGGCATTATCCAACCAGAACGTCCTACCGATGCTGAACATGGGAATGTCACAGCTTGGTTACGACAACCGAATCGCTCAAGTTGCTCCAACCTCGTCTCATCCGACCCCCGAAATGTTAAGACTGTACCAACAGTCGTTGTCACAACGGCAGCAACATAATGGACAGCCGCAAATGAATTACACGATGCATACTGGAATAATGGGTGATAAGATGATCCATTCACGCAATAATCCTATCAGTCAGGTATCGCAATTACCAACACAACCCTCGGTCTCTACGGTACGCGATGAAGATGTTGTTGAGGTAAAGTAAACTTTTTCATCGTTTAAAAGTCATTTTTTAAGATCTTGCTACAATCTTGTTTATTACTTCTGATTTCTTTTTTACTATTTGGAAGGATAATATATTCCTTCACCCATTCATCCAAATGGATTTTATTTCGATTAGTTCAAAGATTTATGGTCTAAGGCTTATTTTATATTTGAACGTCGGTGTCCTAATCATTATTTATGAAGGTTTTCCAATTTCAGAAAATAATGAGGTAGCATATCTCCAAATATTAAATGCCCGAAGTTGATGAAAGATTAGTTTATGGTTGAATCTTTTCGAATCATCTAGTCGATTGCCACAAAAGCTTTTATTTTTATAATATTCGCATCTTCTGAAATTTCCATCAAATTTATATTCTTGGTTAAAGATTGGCGTTTTTTAAACCTCCCGTTTTGTGGACTATATAATCGGTGGAATTAAATTGCAATGCGAATCAGGATTTCATAAAATCTCAATGATTTCATCTATTTTTACGAAGATAATCACCAAAAGGAAAAGTGATGGCTCCATTAAATTGCTTGAGTTGGAAATTATTAATTTTTAGTATGTATTTTCTACGTTTGATTTACTGATAAAATATTGTGATTGTGATTTCAAAACTTTTGATCTTTCTCATGATTGCAAAGCTTCTGTTATGAGGAAGAAAATAAAGTCGCGTGAATCAATACGCTTTCAAAGAATTATGATCGATGATTGGGCTAAAATGAAATAAAAAATGTACGGCGGTTTGTTTCAGATTCCTTCATCACCTGAGAAAAATTCTGTTCCTCCGTCGCCTGCACCGGGTGGCAGCCGTAAGAGTCAGGAAGAATGAATATAGCATGTATCTTTTATCAGTGGTATCGAGTCTCAGTGATCGGCTGAGTGGATTTCTTTTAAGAAACAAAGAATTCACTCCTCGACCAGGGTAAACAAGTATCAGACTCATGACTTTATGTTAACTTCGACTAATTATTTGTACGCGTTCGAGTATATTCTCAAACCCTTGCAGGCGCGATAGCATATGAAAAACAATATAATTTCTAATATTTAAGAACTTGTGTTTAGTATAGAGTTCTTCCCATAGCTATACATGAAGAAGTGCCGAAAAAACCGGAATAAAGGAAAAATTGTAGAAGATGGAATTACAAAAAAGGAACAACAAGAGAAATGAATTTCTAAACGCAAATATTTGATATTTAATTTACTTTAGCGTATAAGACATATACATAGTTATTTCTGCTTATGCTTATTTCTGCCGGGGCAAACATCACAGTTAAACTGTCTTATTCACCCGCGGCTTTAAGCTAGATTTATAGATCCTTGGGTGTATACGCGTTAGTAATCTGAACCTATAAGTAAGCATGAAAATAAAGAAGGCAAACTTTACTCGTCGCTGATAGTTGGCATTTATTATTTCATTCGTGATTTCATATTGAGATTACATTTTTTTTTCTAGATCTTTACACTGCGTTCATTTTGATACCTGATCGCATCTGGCAGAGCTTTTCTCCATCCGGATTGCAACATATTTTTGAGTTCTTCTTTGATGTTGTAGAATGCAGGATTCATCGCTACATTGAAATTTTCGCGAGAATCTACACTGTGATCGTAAAGCTCCTCGGCAAGAATCTTACACCAATTTGGTTTTCGTGTAGTGTGCAGAAATTGTACCCAAGCCGTATAACGATATCCGGCTGTTCGCAGAGTGTAACCCATGATAGTTATATTACGGAGTCGCGGCTCATCACTATTTGGATACATAGTCGGTTCCAATCCTGGTCGGGGATACTGACTAAAGGCTGCTTTTTTCCAACGTAAGGGCTGCGAAAGTTACCGGAAAACAAAATTATTATTGCAGTATTTTACTTATTTTAATGCTACAAATTCTGAAGTATTTTAATTATTAAAGTTATCAGCCAATCCCATCTACTATTCAGTTACCAATAATCTAACTTGAATAATTGTTTGCATAAAAAATCCTAGAAACATGATAATTGATAAGTGCTCACTTTATTTTCCATTGTAGCTTTTATAAGAGGCAGCAGACTAATTCCTTCGCTGCAAAGTTTTGGCTGTACTGTTTCAGCCTCGACCGAATTCAAGTTTTCGTTGCTATGAGAACATATTGGTATTGGAAATCCGGCAAGCTCAGCTATGGTTGGAAATATATCCACTAATTCGACCATCGAATCAAGGTGAATAGACTTGAAGTAATCCGTGGAAACAGGATACATTGAATTTGTAATATCTTCATGTTTACTGCTTTTCGTTCTGGTTGTGTTTCCGATCAACTGTATAACGTATTCGATAATTCGCTTCTTTTCCCTGGAATTAGGTTCGTCCCTTTCCTCGGGTTGCCCAAAAATCGGATACAAAAATCCACTTCTACCGACATTCGTAACAGTAACCCGAGGCATGGAGCGCGGGATCGAGATAATCAATGGTACACGCAGTGCCACCTCGAAATTACTGTACTTAGCCCATTCCGCGTGTTCTCCAAGAGACCAACCTGTGCAGTAATGAATTTTAATTAGTAATTACTGCAATTAGTGATTTCAATTAATTTACATTAACACAAACAATATAAGTTTTTACAAAGATTTACCATGGTCGGAGGTCAATACGATAACGGTATCGTAAAATTTGGAAGTTCGTAATTCATCGAGTAATATGCCGATGAGATCATCGATATAAGTTACCGCAGCATAATACGATTGTATAATGGTTCTAGCGAAATTCACTGAAACCATGGCAAAGTTTTAGCTAAAACATGATCACAAATACAGGCCAAACAAATTTGTAACGAAGCATGATTGATCAAAGGAATGGAATTCGCTTTACCTGGAATTTTTTCCCATGGGAATTGGAGAAGCAATGCTTTGACGTCATCACGTTTTCGAAGATCTGTCCACGGATTATAAGCAACATTGCTGATATTTTTTGGCCACTCGTAGTCATCATTGATGTTAAATTTGCTTAATGGATGATGTTCTACAATGTCAAATTACTGCACAGTATTTTTTTATTGTACCAAGTACCCATTCTCATTCCAAACCTACTGAAATTTTATGTAATGGCTCTCATTTACTCAAGTATTCACGTGGATATTTGAGTGGAATGTGGGGTTTCTGAAAGCCCACTGCCAAGAAAAATGGTCGGTTATCATTAGATTGATTTTTAAGAAATTCTTTGGCAGCGTGCAGAGTCTCGAGATCCGGCAATGTTTCTCCTGGCATTGATTTCACAGATACTGGACAAACCTAGAAAAAAGTACTATAAATCATTAAATTTTATGTTGGGAAACGTTTTGTCTTACGAGATTTTCAGCTGGTGATGGTTTACTCAAACATGGACAGACAGCCGAATTTTTGTACCGATTGGTGAATGGATGAAAAGGTGGATCGCTCCAAGAGTATGGACTGTCATCGGAATAATTTGAACTTATTCCTGTCGAAAGCACAAAAATCCAGGGTATAATGGGAGCAAGAAATTAAGATAATCAAATTGTCTATTAGAGGACTGAATATGTAAGAAAATGTTATTATTAATAGAGTCCACATTCTGTCACTCGTCTACTATCAATGGCTAAAACGTAAATTAAAAATTGGAAATTATATTTTTTAACTTTGCGAAAACTTAAACACGAGAAAATAGCGTTGTCTAACAATACCTGGGTGAAATATCTTTCCGATAGATTTCGTCCTGTAACCGTGATTTTTCATATGTTGTGGCAAAGTAGTGAAATTGCCAACTGTCTTTCTCCAGTAACTATAAAAATCATACAGCTGAAGCGTGTCTGGTCTGCGACTGGTTAACAATGAATTTCGGCTTGGAGCACAGAGTGATTGCTGAAAACATTGTGAACATGGAAGTCAGTAGGAAAGAAGAATTTTTGATAAAGATGAATCGAGCATAATGTTCGAACAATGTTTTTATAGCTAATTAATGGGTTTCTAACCTGTGCATAAGCTCGGTCAAAACAAATGCTTCTTTCCGCTAATTTATCGATATTTGGAGTATGAGCATTGTCATCTCCATAGCAGCCCAAAGCTGGTCTCAGATCATCGACGACTATCACAAGAAAATTGAGGGTCTCTGCTGTTCCCCAGGTTAGGAGATTTATCAAAACCAATTCGGCGATCATAATGCAACCTTTTCCACAACAGCATCTATAATAATCAGTATATGTACAATAGTGGTCGAGCGGAATTGCGAAATTAGAGAATAATTCGTTAATTAACGTTTCGTTCATTAATGAAATGTTTCCAATAATAATAATCGCCTAGAAAATGACATTCAACTTAATGTTCGTATTTCGAAAATTCGTATTTACGCGGGCTGTGCATGCGCATGAGCCAATTAAAAAAAAATGGTTGCCCTCGACCAATCGCGATCGTGTATCTTCTTAATAATACGAACAGGTGACTTCCATTGGTGAATTACCACAGATTGGATTTCCGCAAGATCGGTCCCTCATTTCATGACTCGTATATGTAGGGTCTTGTACGCACATTACACTCTCGAGATACCCGAGATGCCCAGGCAGTCACTTACAAGTTCGTATATCAAGCTATATCATACATGCTTGCCTGTTTGTGGGTGTGTCTGTGTTCTCCCTGTCTTGTTCTCATCAGCGGCAGTTATCTCACTCCAGGCGAATCAGCTGATTATTGTTTTCCTTCTTTCATGATAAAGATCAAGATTACCGATGCCCATTATCGGTCCTATCTTTTCGCCAATATATTTCATAAGAAAACTACTGCTGGGCTGTAAAAAAATAAGAAAATAATACTGCATATATAGGTGAAAAATCGTATTTTCGTTTTTTCGCGGACGTTAATCGCGTAAGCTCAACGAAGTATACCCGCGCCTACGAGACAAATACGACTGACGTTTCTTCGCGTGGCGGGGTCACGAGGGGGGAGGGGGTAAAGGAGAGACGCACAGGGAGGGAGGTGACATCACTCGCTGCGCCGCTGGCTCTCGCGTTCTCGGCTGTCAGTCGGTTGCAGAATGACGCAGTAGATGGTCGGAAACGAGAGCCAGAGTTGGTGGTGAGGTCTCGAGCTTCACACACACACAATGAAAATACGATTTTGTGGAGAAGTAAGTTTTTATCGACGTTAAACGTGAAAAAATAATTGTTCCGTCATTCGGTTGTATTTGGTCTGTTCATTGCCACATCGATCAATGCAATTTAAGTGTTTCCCGTTGGTGCAAGATGAAAAAAGCGACCTCGAACGAGGGATCCCTTTGTTGTGACGACGAGGAGAAAGAAAGAGAGAGAGAGAGAGAGAGAGCAAGAGAGAGTCTATTTTCTACTACCGCCACCACCACCTTCGGTTCCAACGTCGTACGACATGAAAGCTTTAGACGCCTACGCGTTTTACGCAACTGCGTAAAAAAAATTTACAAATATTTCGATTCTACATATATATATTTTCGTTTCTTTCCAATTCATAATGACCCTGTAACTTTCGTCTTTGGTCATTTACCGTCTCGACGCGTTCATCCCTATTTATTCCATCACGGATTATCGTTTTTTTGTTATTTTTTTTTTTCGCTTTTTTTCTTGCCAATGTATTCCGTGCGAGTGAACAGCTGTGCTCTGGGTTGTGCAACTGTCTGAGAGGCAAAATAGACCTCCCCTCCACTTGGCTCATACCATTACATCTACTCTTACTCTCTTTTGTATACCGTTCCCTCTTCCTCTCGAGTCGTGTTAACGTTAAATAATACGTTATTTGACGTTTACTTATTTTCGGTCAAATTGTATACCTCCGTGTTAGCGACAAATGCATTCACCGCTTTGCTCGGGATTATTGTCACGCGTACGTGTGCAATGAGTGATTGTATATGATTTGATCGCGAGATATATACATTGACGAATGTGTATACATGGATGAATATATATATATATATATATATATATATACATCCCAATGACTTTTACGTAATTACCTTATATGTTTGGAACATGAACTATGAACAATTTGATATTGTTGGAAGGTCATATGAAGGAATTTCATTCTCCTATTACATATGTGTATATATTTTTGAAAAATTTATATTTGAAAATAATTTCTTGTCTTTTCTCGATTCCATAATACAGGAAAAGACTGTCAGTATAGAAAGGAAAAATGTCAGCGGGCTCGCCTAGGAGGGGTCTGCACAAGGGGGCCCAAGTTATCTCGCCCCAGCCGATCAGCGACCGTTCCATAATTGACAGTGTTGCTGGCATTATCAATGACATTGTACCCCAAGTGCGTACAATTGACAATAATACTGATAGCACCTTTATTTCTTTTTGCATAGACTACTTCTTTCTTCTGCTTCTTAGGCATTAAACAAGTTCTAATTGGTTTGTATGCTTGTGCACATATCGTTGTTTTTTAGGCATACACTGGGGTACCAAATACGGACAACAAAGAGTCGATAACATGGGCAAGATTTGAATACGCCGATGTAAATAATTCTGCGTTTTACCCAGACTATATTGAGGGTTCAGCGACACCACCTTTATTGCTGGTACTTGGTTATACAACTGGAGTACAGGTGAGATACAATCATAAAATTTATTTTTTCCCAGTTCTATCTTCAATCAAGTTGTGGAAAAGGTATTCTTTCATCACCGTATGAAGATCAATCACTCGCATAAATCTGTGTGCGGGTACATCGTGATCATTAACATAGTTTTCCGAAACATTTAAATGTCATTGAAGAATAACAAAGTTGAATTATTCTTGACTCATATTTAGGAATGAATCAGATTTGGCAATTTATAATCGCACAATTTGTAATTTTTCTGCTATGTTCTGAAAGGTTTAATGCACAACTTGTCTTTTTGTCTCTTTAATATCGCTAAGTTTATGATATAGTAACTAGCAGACGGTTTAGCAGAGAATCTTATCGAGAATTTTGTATCTCTCTTTTTTTCCAAATAGCTTGGTAAAAGATAGTTTAAATATGATTTTTTCTTCATGTTCGATGAAACGTTTTGTGTGCAAGGTAAATTGAAGCTTGAAACGGAAGTGGGAATCTATATGGCGCAACGCACAATTATCTGGTAGCCTATAGTTTCACTGCACACACATTTCTTCGTAGCTAAAGCGAACAAACAAATTCTCATATTAATTCCAAAAGCTTGACTGACACTTGATATTTCTGAAAAGTCTGTTGTAACTTACAATACTTTTTAGGATTATACTTAACGACGGTACAGAATAGGTAGTATGGTGGGAAAAACAATCAGTTTGTATGTTTACCTTGCTGTTGATACAGTACACGATTAAACATGTATGCACCAGACACAGTCTGGCTGATGATAGACCTGAATAGCGACTGTCTACAGAGTATTATCATAACTACTCATTTCTGAGTTTGGTTTTCCGGAGCCAAATAGCAGCTGCAGAAAATGGAAAAAAAAATCTTCTACTATCTAATCTAATTAAACAAAGCTTGAATATAGAGAGGGTTTGGGGTGTGATGCAGTTACATCCTCATTATGAGCCCTGGCCTTTTTTAGCGCAATCGCATATAGACATACTTGTTGTTTTACGGTGGAAAAATATCTTTTTCCGATACATAGATTTTTTATGGCATAACCCCAATACCTAAGACTACAATATAATACGATTAACAATGCATTTAAGGTATGGGTGATCGCGGCATCGGGTGAAGCAACCGAGGTTCTATCATGGCGCCAAGGAATCGTTCGTACACTGAGAATTCTTCCGCATCCAAAAACCGAGGACGATCATGCCGATCCATTCGAACAGAAACGGCCGATGGTGGCAATATGCGATTCTTCAGGACCCGGACCGCAATTCTGCAGCGTCAGTTTTATCTCGCTGCGAACGAGCGAGCAAGCCAAGAGCATAAAATTTAAAAATCCGGTGTGCGACGTTCTCGCAAACAGACGTTCTGTGGTCGTTACGTTCTCGGAAAAAATTGCGGTATTCGATGCGCGAACTCTGGAAGACGTTCTCACGGTGACGACATGCTACCCGAGTCCAGGGCCGAATCCCAATCCTGTTGCTCTCGGTACGAGATGGTTAGCTTACAGCGAGAAAAAATTATTACCGGCGAGAAGGAGCAGCGGCGGGAGCGAAGGCGAGGGTGTGCAAAGTTACACGGCAGCGGTTCTTTACGCTGCAAAATCATTGGGGAAAGGTTTAAGAGGGTTGGGTGAAACGGTAGCGTCGAGCCTTACCGGTAATTCTGTGACGCCAATGGCAACCAACAATATTGGCGGTGATGTGACGCAACCGGGTGTCGTTACTATATTGGATCTTCAAGCGGCTAAGGAGGAAAAGGAACTCGACGATCCGTCGATAGAGACTGTAGTCGCTCACTTCACTGCCCATAAGGATGCTATAGTAGCTATGACGTTCGATCTAACCGGTGCACTACTTATGACCGCAGACAAGAGAGGTCATGACTTTCATGTCTTCAGAATACAACCGCATCCGGGTGGACCGACACTCGCAGCGGTTCATCATCTTTATGTCCTACATCGTGGTGATACAACCGCCAAAGTACAAGTAAGCTGCAATTTATTTCCCTCCCTATTATTCTTTGGTAAGTGTCTGTGATAAGACTTGCAACGATTAAGGATTATTTTATTAGATTCATAAATGCATACCCCCGAAAGAATTACAATGATTCTTCTCTTCATAAACATGTTTCTTAAATATATAATATTAAAATAAAATAATATTAAAATAAAAAATATACCGAGTTTCTTAATTGACCAAAGTATAACAATCTTGGTGGCGATTGATAAAATATTTGTTTTGTTTTATAGAATAGACCTTCTATTCTATAAAACAAAACAATCAACTTTGGTCAATCAAAAAACTCGGTATATTTTTTATTTTGCCAGATTTCACGAGAAATTGATACGATGTTATATGGGTAAAGCCTCAAAGTAAATTGATCAAAATACAGATGTTACTTATACGATTGAATTTTGCAGGATATGACATTCTCGAGTGATACACGGTGGGCAGCAGTGTCGACGGTTCGTGGTACAACTCACGTCTTTCCGGTCGCTCCATACGGCGGACCGGTTGGTGTGCGAACTCACTCAACGCCTCATGTCGTTAATCGACTGTCGAGATTTCATCGAAGTGCCGGATTGACAGACGACGGTACAAGATCTCATTCTCCGGTTTCACACGCCGAATTACCCGTATCGGTGTATCCGTATTCGAATCCGAGATTACCGCCGTATCCTCACCCGACGATACTACATCCGCTCGCACAGATACGTCAGCCTTCGACGTTGAGTCACAGTAACAGTCAATCGCAACCGAGGTAACGAAACAAGAGAATCAAAAGTTCAACACGATCAATGAAAAGACAAGGCCGACGTCTGGCTCATTTGTACGAATTTTGTTTAACCTTTTAAACGTTTGTAGCAGGCCGCAACAAAGACAGCGATTACACTCGGACGACAGTGGAACTTTGCCACTGAAGATTTGCGCCTGTTTCGCACCTCCGCGAGCTTGGATATACGCCCAACGGGATTCAACGAGCAAAGTAGCGAAACGTGCCGTCGACTCGTTATTCATCATGGCTTGTCACGGGAACATGATTCAATACGACTTGGAACCAAAACCGGCAGCTGGTAATTTGGTTCTTGTTAAACCTTTGAATTCTGCAATATTATCTGTAATAGAAATTAAAATTCTTCAGAAATTCAGTTTTTATAAGTTTTAATTTATCTTAACTAATTTATATTAACCCTTTGGTCTCTAAGGACGTATATATGCGTCAGCCTATGCATCTGCAGACCACATAAGCTTGAAAGTACTCAGGTCTCAAAGCGTTAAATGAGCATTTGTCGATTACGAATGTTGTAACGCCAAGGTTTTATAACTAAAAATTTTACTCCCTCTTGACACCGGAATTGGTACATTTACTACTAGTTTTTGGTGATGCGTCTTTGTTTTTTTCAGGTGTACCGAAGGAGAAGGTGTGCGACGATACGACAATCGAGTTAGAGGTAGAGGCGAAGGGTCAATGGCCATTGCTGAGAACTCCTAATTCGTTGGAAATCGTTCCACCTCTAACTTCCTTGAGTCCTCTATTGTCGACCTTGGGATCTCCGAAGAACTCCCGAGCATTAGACATGGCTGACGATCGTTGGCTCAGTCAAGTCGAGATTGTAACACACGCAGGACCCCATAGAAGATTATGGATGGGACCGCAATTCATATTCAAAACTTACAACGCACCAAGCGGGTAGGTTAATTGTTTCCGCAATATATCTTAACTGTACAGCTAAGCGAAACTCTTTCCTTAAACGTTTGTCCCATCCTTCATGTGGAAGCATTCCAGAACTCAACTTACCCCGAGGGTCTGATGTCCCATCCGCATGAATTAATCTTATCGAGTGAAGTATTTTCTGAATTTTCCAATTTTCTTTTCCTTACAATCTAGTTTTTTTTCGTATAATTCTTCAGTTCGTATAAATCAATATCGTAGATGTAACACAAATGTAGATAACAAAATATGTTAGTTGGTGTCAATTTGCGGCGCGCGACAATTTATGATAAAACAGAAGGATGAAATAAATAAGAATAAATTGTTTTCTTTATTAGAGTAAACCTGATCGAGTCGGAGGCCATAGAAATCGGCGTGACTGGTGGTTCACGACCGGCGAGATCGAATCCAGTCAACATGCCACATGCCACGACTCGGCCTCTCGTTCCTGTTGTTATCGACGGGTCTGGAAGTGAGTGATTGCGAATAATGTAGCGAAAAGTTGACAACATTAAGCAAATTAATCTCGTTCGTGCTCAACGTTGACATTTTGTTTCAATTGCAATTGCAGGTAGCTACGAACAGTCGCCGAGATTTATGGAAGCTTATGGCGACTCGTTTGACAATGACACGCTGGGAATCGGCAATGGCGAGAATCAACTCCGCGAGGATCTTGCTGAAGCTATGCTCGAGACATCAACCGCACCTCATCGCGTTGCAGGTACGTCGTTTTTTAACGTTCTTCTTCAACGATTGTAATATATATATATATGTGTTTTTATGATAACTCGCATTTGGCTGCATAACGAGATCATCAACGAGTTGCGCAAACGCAATGACGTTCATACAAGACTTGCGGGACGTTATTCCGCGAGTAAAGTTTGTTGCTACGTCTGCCGAGATGGCGAGCAATATTTACACGTCCAAGCTTTTCGATATACACCACATTGTTCGTTTTTATATTTTTAATTACGTTCTCGTCGTTCCCTCACCGTTCACATATCCTTATCACACCTAGAGACATTTTCATATCTCATAATCTGAAACTGACTTTTATTGAAAATGATGAATGATGTTTATACGAGACTGAATGAGTAACGAAATTTTGTTAAATTACTGGTAGATTCAAAATTATTAGTTTGTCATTCGATGGGGAATAATTTCATAAATACTTCCCGGAAGCTTTTAAATTGAAAATTGCCTGGCAACTTCATGCTAATCAATTTTATCAAAATCTTTACTGTTGTAATGATCAAAAATATGAAAATGTGTCTGTCTCATTCTCCATTTTCTGCAACTCTGTTAACGAAGGGGAGTATAAAATTCGTCACGCCATCCTCGATTTTTCAACTGCTCGACGTTGACAAAAATCAAAAGTGTTCAAATACGCGCCGCTATTGATCATTCGTTTACTATGTACTTGTTGTACAAACTTGATTCAACTCAATTTTGTCGAAACCTTTGAAGGGCATATGACACCGAGAGTACATAGGCAGCTTGAACGCTCTTTTAAGCGCTCGAGCCGATGCGAATTTGAAGATGTGTGGAGAAGTAGATCCACGAAAAATCGCGTACATATATTCGGCATGACGGAATATAATAATAAACAAAAAGCAACAACAACAACAAACGTGCACAGATCTAATGCTTTCTGCACGGTGGTGAAGGAACGTTCCCTAGAATTGTAAGATTGCAAGGATACAGAACTGGCCAGAGGCAGGTATCTTCGTTAGAACTCCCTTGTAACGTTTTTTTCTTCTTCTTTTCTTTAATATCCGTTCACTAACAGTGTACAAACAAACAAACAAAAAAATTGGCAAATATCTTTCAAGAGAGCAAACATTGCCCGTGTTGTATCAAATACTAATCATGTAAATATTTTTATTTCACACACTGATAAAGAGCTCGCTTGCATATACGACAGAAGCAGAGATTAATCCAGAACGAACGGAAGAAAAATTGTTATTACAGAAAGAGGAACCAAAGTGGATAAGAAGTATTTCTTTTCCATTTCCCGTAAATTCCTTTCTATTTCTCCGCTGTGCTATGCGCCCTCGACTCAGTAGACTGTTGATGTTAGTATTTACAAAATGAAATTAAAAAAAGAGAAATTAAAGAAAACTCCCACAATAATAAATAAAAGAGTCGAAGCACTTTTTTTTTTTAAGTACGTAAACGCTTCCCATCATCTCGACGTTCGCAAATTAGGCTTCCACGCTCTACCTCGCACTCCCTTCGATAGAATGAAATAACGAAGGATTGAAAAAAAAGAAGTGAAAACAAAAATAGACGTCGATCGACACTTGCTTGGTATCTGATTGCCTCACTACCTACATGACAACCCCCATTTTTCACACGAGTCTCTTCATTTTTCCTCAGTCTATTGTCCTAGACTGTATCATTTGCAAAAGATCGTACAGCCTGTTTGGCCACGTATCAAGCATCTTAAGTACAACAAGCTATTAAAGTAAATTGAATTTTAAAAAAAGTATATCGACATTGCATAAAATAAAAAAGAGCAAATAAATTGAAAGAATAATCCTAAAGAAAAGAAATATGATATGGAGAGTGGAGCGTGATAAGGGACGTTGAGATGATTCCGAGGAATTAAAAAAGTTCGGTCGTTTGATACCTGCCAACGGCTTTTTCTGTTACTAGGGAGGCGATTGGTAGTTGAGAGGGTGGGACAGCCGGTAACTAAAGTTGTCAACCCATTGGGCACCGTTATAACGGTCATGGCCGACGAGGAGGACGTAAGCTCTGGCCAGGAGTATGACGATGCGACACCGGAACCTCCTAGGAGCTTATGCGCCGAGGAGGGACCCGCGTCACTCGGTGACTTTGACACCGAAGGTCAGGAACTTCGTAATCTAACGGAAATATGCGCCGAAATGAGATCAACGAGCGAGCCAGCGATCGACCGGGTTCCGGATGAGAATATCAAGGAAGTCAAGGAGAACAAGAGCCTATGCGTCGAGGCAAATACGATTAATCAAGAGGACGGTTCGATCGACTACGAGAGGGAGGAATCGTTTCGTGACGTACCGACGAGTCTGAGTCTGTGCGCCGAGCAAGGTGAGATACCGAGCAGTCCGATGACACTGGCACGTGAGAACAATTGGAATAGGAGAACGGTGAAGCGCGAGGATTCCGAACTGCAGGAGGGAACTTTCGCAAAGGCAAAGTACATCGTTAACTACGACGAAGACAGCGTTGTACTGATGGAGAACAAATCATCAACAAAAACGATGCAGCAGCAAAAATGTGACAAGGTATCGCAACAACAGAGTGGAAAGGATTCTTCGAGGGAGCCTCAAATTGCCCAGAGAAAGTCCGAGGTAGAGCCTGAACGAGCGTTCAAGAGACCGAGCAAGGTAACGTCTAGTACGAGAGCCAACAAGAGATCGACGTGCACTGTCCGCGAGCAGCCCAAGTATCTCGTCCACGAGCACGAGGACAGCATCGTTATCGAGGACACGACTATGCCAGAGGTAAAACATTCCTCGAAGCAAGTCGAGACGACCAGTGAGGAACCTGTACCAAGAGACGTCGATAGTGCTCGTGCCACGAGCGAATCGACGACGAAAACAGTCATCCCCAGCGAAACATCGACCGTCGAATCGTCGACCGAGGTAGCTGCAAGGGAGAGACGCGCTCGTGGCAAGGACCGACGCAATCCAAAGAATCTCAAAAGCGTGGAGTCATCGCCGGATATATTGGACGAGGCCGAAGCTATGATGGTCGAGTCTCGTCAGAGCGATGAAAAACTCGACGCTTCTGACAATTTCGTCGATTCAAAGGATGTCGAAGGAACGACGAATGACGAGGTGATCGTCGATACGTTGAGAAACGATCCTGAACCTATGGAAGCAACCGTAGCGACTGGATTAGCCTCGTTACCGCTTGACGAACCACCGTCACCACCACCGCCACCTTTGGACGATATAAGCTGCATGGATTATCACATTGTCGAGACTGCGACTTTTCCATCCAGAGAAACAGCGTATTCCCATCAATCCGATGACGACATCGAGCATATACACAGTTCCGAGGTGACGCAGATGCTCGACATACTCGACAACAAAATTCGTTGCGAGGACTTTGAAGTATCGCCTGTGAGACAGCGTAAGAGTAGCAAAAGTACAATATCCGACGATGATCTGGAGCACATAAATACAGCTGAACTTTCCGAGATTCTCGAGAGAGGCGCTTCGTCGTTGCTCGGTCTAGGAAAATCCTTTGCAACGGAGATAAGCGAGATCGATGAATTTCAGGGTTTTGCTACACTCGGTGGAACAAGCAGCAAGAGTGTACTGTCTTTCGACGACGATATCGAACATGTCTATCATTCGGAGATAAACGAACTCGAGCCATCTCTCGGTGTCTCGACATCCGCCGATGCAGCTTCTCCAAGAGCCAGCGGTACGAAGAAAAAGCTTCAGGATAACGCAATTGCCGAGAGGACTCCGACGTTGCGCGCCAGAGGCTCGAGAAAGCGGAAAGACGTCGTTGTCATCGACAGTGACACATCCGAGGTGGAAGTAACTGTAATCGTAAAGTCCCACGATTGTTGGAACAAGAGTAAAACACCGGAGAAAGATTTGGCCGAGGAGATCGATCGTTGCGTCGATCCGAAAGATCGTCTCGTCGATCAAGCAATTAACTCGCAAAGTTTGCCGAAAAAGACACGCGTGCGAACGGTGAAAGGAACGACGACAGCAGCGACCAACTCCATCACGACATCCTCGTCGAATATGAGTCTAAAGCGTCAACCAGCTGCGGGTTCCGATATGATAGAAATAATTGATATCGACGCTATGCAAAAAGCAGAGATGGAAGTCGCCAGCGGTGAATTTAACAACTCTGCACCAGAATGCAAGATTCTCGAATCGCCGCACGATACCGCACAAACGAGATCACAAAAATCACGAAGAAGTAAAAAAGCACACCTTGAGAACATCGTCGCGACGACAACACCGACGACGAGCATGACAACTCCGACAACCGAAATAGCACAAACCTTGAATCTTCCGAAGTGTACATCGCAAGATTCCGACGAGAAGGACGTGGCGGAGAATCGAACGACAAATTTACAATCGCTGATAAACTGGAGCTCGATCTTGAGGAAATCTGATGCGGGAGTTGAACCGGAGTCGCAGGAAAATTGTGGGAATGTAACCGAGACGATAAAGTCGTGTCAGGAGATTACTGCGAGCGACGATAATAAATCAACCGTCGATATTATTGCCGAGGCGACTGTGAACGTTGAGCAGGAAGTAATGAAAAATGTTGAAACCGAGACGCGAGCTTCAACCTCAACGAGCACTGAGGAGAAGAGCATTGGGACGAAGAAACGCGGGAAGAAGACGAGAGTTTGCGGCAACGGTGGGGATTCCAACGTCGGTAGTCCGACGATTAGTAACGTCGCCGTTGAACTTTCACCCATCGTCGAGAATCTCTCGAACGAGACGCAAACGCCGACTCGACGCGGTTCACGAACGCGCGGTAAGCAACAGACTGCGGTAGCGACTGTCGTCACTGTCGACGATGATAAGAAAGATGATGAGCCAACGATCGAGATTGTTACGGACCTCAGGATGAGCGAGGAAACGATTCCAGAGTGGAAAGACGACCTCGAATCGGTAACGACGTGCCCGAATGAAAGTTGCGTGGCTACTTCTTCGACGAAAGAACATTCTCCAGAACCGACACAACAGCCTCGAGTTGATAAGGAATCGGAGACAGATGGTGATAAACCCAACGATTCCGATGTCGATGCTTTGCCGGAACGTTCGAGCTCGTCCGACGATCTAAATGCGAATGTTGTTCCCATGGACACCGAGGAGGATAGTGCTGTACGCGAGATCGCAGAGAAAAATGGTACTTCGACCGCTGAATGGCCCTCGTGGTCAATCATCAACAAAAAGAACACCCGCTCGAAGAAGAAAAAGCGTAGATGAGTAGAGGATTGCGTAGACATGCCCAGGGCCAGCCTTGCCCTCTATATAATACTTATGCAAGTAACTGGGGTCGATTAGCGAGAGGAGCGCTGGGGTGATGATAGATTTTAGGTTTTTGAGGAAACGAAAAGCAGAAAATTCGTCGAAATTTCGATAGCTCGTTATTGGATATGAGCGACGTTCGAATGAAAAAAAACTTATGAACATGGAATATTGTGGAAAACTGATTGATGATTCAAATTTACAAATTACAATAACAATTTCGAGAGAATTATTATTCTTAACTTTCTGTAACAATCATTTTTATTTTGGTGACAACTAATTTGTATATTGCTCGATTAATTCTCGTTTATTATTTCATTCGTTTGAAACATATTGTTACTTTTATTTCTATTCGATTTATCGTTTTTTTTTTTTTATATAGCTAATCTCATTTTTGTAATTATCTTGTCGAAATAATTCAAAGATTTTTCATATCGAACATCGGCCATTTCTATTAGTAAGAAAATTGCCCGCAAAGCCTTCGACTAACGGCAATCAAACGCCGTTTTAAAATCCTAATTCGCGTCCGACAAAACGAAACAAAAAAGAAGTTTTAAAATATGAAACTAGTGGTTGTTTGCTTGTCGAAGTGGGAGTAGAAACGAAGATTGTCTTGATTGAAAAACAAAAACATTATTAGCTCAGAGGGTAAGGCTTTGATCAACGAATGCTCTTGAGTCAAAAAAAAACTACAGGCCTCGAGTATGCGCAAATTATGAAAATTCTTGTCTCGATCACGTTGTGTGCAACGAATTAAATGCAAATGTTGGTGTTTGCTGAATTTTTGACAATTATAGCTTTTTTCTTCTTTCACTTCTTAGTACAATTTCTTACAATAGTTGTCGAGTATTTTTTCTTTAACACGTTGTAAATTATATTATCGTATGTAACAACGCGATTGATTTAATACTTCACGTTGCAATGATGAAAAATCCACCTACAATAATTTGAATTTGTCACAAAATGTTTATTCAAGAGCGACAAACGTGCTCGAGACAATTTAGATCAAACCCGACAATGTCTACGTGGTGCAAACG
Organism: Tryphoninae sp. B BG-2022a; assembly: GCA_030523005.1. NCBI lineage: Eukaryota > Metazoa > Arthropoda > Insecta > Hymenoptera > Ichneumonidae > Tryphoninae sp. B BG-2022a. The sequence goes on from JAPYZU010000147.1 coordinate 29,244, forward strand.
GTTTAACGTCATTGTGCTTGCGTTCGTTAGCTCATAATTGATAAATATATACAATAAGTTCACAATACGTAGAACACAAAGCCTCGAACGCTCGCAGATTGTACGTTCAACGACTCTCTTATTAGATAATTTTAATCATTGGCCATTAGGTGTTCATTTGCGAGTATGCGCGACGCGAAGCCAGAGAAGGAAAGTTCTTCTGGTTTTTTAAATGACGAGCATTAAAAAAAAGATAGATAAGAAAAAGGTCGTGTCCTGTCCTACGATGTATCCGAGTCGATTTGTCCGGTGGTAATATCGCTCTAATACAAATAATCACTTCGATCGTCGTCGGTTTAATTTTTCTCGCGATTTATATTATTGCATTCGTTCATTCGCTTTGCTCAGCGATCGTCTTCAGTTTAATTTCTCTCGCAATTTAACATTATTGCATTCGTTCATACGCTTTCCCTCAGCGTAGTTCAATATTTCATACACAAAACTTAAACAACAAAAAAGAAACGATAAATATAATTTCTTAGCTGAGTGTCGACAACTCGAGTGAACGGTCAACTTTTTATCGTCGATTGATCTTTTACGTCTCTATTTAATTTCAATTTTAATTCTTATTATTTATTATATCTCGCTATTTTATCGAGATCTCTTTTCCCGTTGATTTTTATATTCTCTCTTAACGCTATTTAAAAAAAAAACAAAGAAACTCTCGTGGCGCGTTGGTCGCTTGAAAAAATCGAGCTTATTCGTACAACAAATTTGGACACGCCTCAAACTTATAAATTGAAACGACGCAGTCTCCGCAATATTTAATTCGATCGAATGCTTTATTTATTTATTATCCTCAACGTGTACATTGTTTTATTTTCAACGTCTCGAACCAACGTACACGCGCGCCGGTACAATGTACAAAAGTTTCATTAAACAATCTCATAGTCGTAAAGACTCTTTTACGAATGTCTCCGTAATCGAGGCTCGCAATGAAATCTACTGCCCCTTAAAGGAAGATCGAAGAAACGATACGAAAAAGAAAAGAAACAATAACAATAAAATGGAGTAAAAGAAAAAAGAAAATACATGGTCTATCCCTGGAAAATAGGGGGACCAATCCAAAACAGTTGCAATGTCTCGAATCTACTCGTACTATTTACAATCTGTTCTGGCTAAGCTAATATACATAAATCATAAAGATACATAATAATTAATCTGTAACATAAAATCTATTTTAGATACAAACGCGAGTGCGCGAAGCGAACTACAATTGTATTATATTCATCGCGAAACAGGAGGTAAAGAGGGAAAAGAAACAAACAAATAATCTCAAAGATGAGATAGGGATAGACAGAGAGAAACAGTGAGATAAAGAAACATCATCGTTCTTCCGTTTCACTTTACGGTGGAGACTGCGATCCCTTGATAATTCACGTTTCTTTTCTATCTTCTTTTTTTTTTTTATTATTTGTTCTTATGATTCGTGATCCGTAGCTTCTTTTCGCGAGTCCAGAGACAAAGACGACGAGCGTTGAAAATATTGTACCAAGAGCGAAGGACAGAAACGACGAAACAAAGGAAAAACAAAAAAACAAAAAAATGTTCAAAATACTCACATTAGCGTAGATCGTGTACGAATCACAATTCGACTCTCTAGAAAATAAGTTCTCTCGTTATCCTCTCGTTAATTTTGATGTGCGCAAACGCGAGAGGATCCTGAGCGAGCTTTTGGTGCGATAGAAAACAAAGAAAAATGAATAACGAACAACAAAAAAAGAAGAAGAAGAAGCAGATGCAAGAGTCGGATCTCGATACGTCGAGTGCAAAGTGCATGTTCCGCGTGAGAACGAAGGCTATGTATAGAGTAATTTACATTTCTGAATGTTAAAAGAAAAAGGAAACAATACAAGTGTTCATCGTGAAAATGGCAAAGCAAAATGTGAGAAGAAAAAAAAAGATAAGATTCTGCGTTAAGCCCGTAGTTGGTAAGAATTTAGGAGATAAGTGGCTCGATGATTAGAGAAGATAATGGAAAAACACTCTCGGCTAACTCCATCGAACCGTGAGAAAGGAAAAAGTGCGAAAAAAAAAGAGTGAGAGTTTTAATTTTGTTCTTTCTGGTTCTTTTTTTTTGTGCGAGTAAAAAGTATTTTCAAAAGTAATGTTTCAACACGACGAGTATGGCACACGTGCGAGCGTCAATCTGAATGAAAGAATTGAAATATCGGTTGCAATTGTCGCGAAAATAATAAAAAAAAAACAAACACACACACACAGAAATATGTATCTCCGATAATTATTTATTTTAGGAATTCTTTAAACTGGAAACGATGCTTTTATTCCTGTTTAAAAGTGATCGGTTAAGCGTTTGTCAAGAGAAACGAAAAACGAAGTAGCTAAATAATTGTTTTCCTTTTAATTTTCATTAGCGTAACTTCAACCTGGCATTAACTGTTACATGCAGGCATGTATCTTAGCTTCGGTTTTAATTTATGTTTATTATTGTAGCAACGCATAGGACGATGTTAAATAGTACATATATACTTACGTACTTACTAATGCCGTCTCGAAACGACAGGAAATCTCTCATTAACCGTGAATTATTTCTGTCGTTTCGAAACGGTAATGTATACCAGTAGGCTGATATGTATCTGAGTATTTATAATTAAGAGTCTAGTTGGAAATTGTAACAAAATCGCACGTTCAGGTTTTAACCGAGTTAATCTTAAATTGAAAAAAAAGGAAAGAATGAAAATCCAGTGGAAATTATAACAAAATCGCACGTTCAGGTTTTAACCGAGTTAATCTTAAATTGGAAAATATGAAAGGATGAAAATCCAGTGGAAATTATGAAAACTGGAATTGTAAAGATTGTGGCAACTCCATAACTGCGATTTTTCTTTTAAGATTTCCAACTAGACACTAGACCTTGAGCAATTTAACAGTTATCGCGTCTTGACGCACTACCGGAGATTCAGATAAGTCGACAAAAAAAAGTATTAAAAAATACAAACAAAAAAAATTGATAAAATGTGGCAAAAATGAAAAAAAGTAAAGATTTGTGCGCGTGCTGTATCGCGTCGATGTGTGTGTGTGTGTGTGTGTGTGTGTGTGTGTGTGTGTGTGTGTGTGTGTGTGTGTATGTGTGTGTGGGTCGAGTGGAAACTTTAAGAGAATCGCGCTTGGAAGATTTCATCGATGAGATTATAAATATGTATTTGGGATTAACGTATAAAAGCATAAATTTCAAACTTTCAAGATTCTTAGGATATGGTCGAAGGAAATGTTGAGTAGACCTTGTTCTTGGGGAATGTTAGAGTTTCAAGAAGAAGAAGAAAAGAAGTTGAGATTGTAATAAAGAGTTTCCAATTATCTTCCGTTCTCTGGAACGAATTGAAGAATGTCGAGGAAGGCCTCGTGAAATTATCCATGGCGAGACTAACGCGCATAAGTTCAATAAATCTTATTATAAACGGAGAACGAAAGTTAAAGGCGAATACGAGTGATAGACGATAAAGCATAAGTATAACAAATAGTATCGAAGATCTCTTAGATAAACATTAATATATAATCTCCTACTCGTTCAGCACAAAGCAAAATTATTAGCCAAGAAGAGAAAAAGCACGAAGAGACGGAGAGGGAAAGGAAACAAAAAACAAAGTGTGTCGAAAGTTCCATTTGCGAAGGTTCGCGACGAGAATTTTTCTTTCTGAACGAGAGGAGAACTCGTGACGGTGCACGGACACGCGTTAACGTGTCCGTTGGCCCTCTTCGATCGTGGATAACGACAGAAAAAAAATGGGGAAAAAACAAATATTATTTAACAAAATGCACGAAGAATAATTGTACAAAAAAAAAAGCAAACGAGTTTGACGAGTGTGTAATAACGTGAGCTAACGTTTATACCGTGAAAAGCGTGAGAGACGCTTTGCGAATCGCGGTGGAAATATAAAAGACGAGGATGACGATGAGACAAAGAAAAACAAACGTAAGATATGAGAAAGACAAATAAAAAAAATGTTAAAAACATGGAAAAACAACCAAACGACTCGACGTCTTCTTGTTGTAACCCAATGTGTGATATGTGTCTATGTATAAATTATTTTTTATGTATTCGTTATCAGTGAACATTCGACGAGGTCGAATCGATGATTGTATTACAATTACAAAATATATATCTTCTCTTTCTATGTTCCAGGTGGAAGTCAATCGGTAGCCAGCTACGAGGATCTTAGTTCGAGCAGTTTTAGTTCAGCAAGCAGAGCATCGTTGGACGCTAGGAGTTCACCCACCCCGTCGTACGGAGCTGAAAATATGATGGTCTTTCCTGGCGACAGCAGCGGTTCTATCTGAGATTATCTGAGGTGCGCGACCGCTTTGCCCAATTGGTTGCGCTGCCTCAGATAAACGAAATTTTCAACCAATGCGAGAGGAGAAGATTGATCCATCAGTCGGAATTCGGGATTGACAAACTTTATCCCTTTATCTCTCTTTTTCTCTTTCTCTCTTTCTCTACTCGACCCCGGGACACGAATTATATTCGGCTACAATTTTACTTTTGACGATTTTTTTTAAATAGTTTTAATTCGTTATCAATCGACTCGCTATCGATACGATATTTTTTATAGTCTATCGACCTTGGATAAAGCGTGTGAGGGAAAAAGGTGCGAATAGCTTGATATGGAAACTCGTGGTGTGTTCGATAAAAAGTGTTTTCCAATCTATAGATAACGTTGAAAATATTATGAAGTGATTTCTGTCCATGGGGTTGATGATAACAAGTAGGCAGAGATAAATAGTTATGAAATATTACGTGGCCATATTTGAGATAATTTTTTGAGAATTAAAAAATACAAAAATACAAAGAAAAGAATGGGATAGGGAAGAAGGTTGATATTACGACGCGTTCGATTTAAAAAATCACGACTAGAACAAGAATACAACATTTTTGCATTTTCTAAAGTGCCCCGCCAATTATTCATTTTTGCACCGTTTTGTCGACCGTCGTCGTCGGTAGAAGCGACTCTAGAGACACTGGTAGAAAGAATGCGTGAATGTATGAACGAGAAAGAGAGACATAAGATTCAGAGACAAACTAAATATGCGATTGCTCTATGCTCCGAAATTTGTTGATAAGAATATCGGAGAGAGGAGAATAAAGATAGAAAGAGGCACGTTCGAAAAGCACAATCGAAACGATCCTCGCGATGGCGAGCGACTTTTTTTTTAAATTCAATGTAATTCGCGTTTACATTTTGCAACGAGAGCGTCGCACGAAAATCTGGTGTAATCCGCAACAAGCATTTATATAGTCGAACAGTTTCAAATATTGAAAACAAACCTACATGTACATACAGTGAATAATGATTTGAAAATGATGGTCATTCTAGCTTGAGACTTGAAAGAAATAACGAGCCACGCAGTCTCGAGAAGGGACAGTAAAATCCTGCAGCATTCCACTTTTTATAAGCAATATGTGAATTTATTAAGCCGTTAAAAGAAAACTTAAAGAAGCTTCGATAAATCCGTAAATACTAATTGTTTTCTTACGTAATAATAAAGAGAAATCATCATCAATTTAAAAACATGAAAATAATTGTTTCATGGCTCGTTTGTAGAATCAAGTTGAAACGCGAGGGTTTCATATTTCTTTTTCTTTGTCCATTCGCAAGCTAGAAAGATTCTATTTAAAGTGAACGATAGAATTTTCCCGATAACCGAACGGGCCAAAACTAATATAAATACAGGTGCACAGAGCAAACAGGGTAGACGTTAAATTTAGACGAAATTGCCAATGGTGATGTACTTGACGCAGTAAAAGCCCGCGAGGATTGACTCGATTTTCGTGAAACAGCGCGCGATTAGAAAATACCTCTTCGTTGTGTCGTAAACCTCTAATTGTCAGCACGTACGGATCGTACCTGGTGAATGCGAAGCGAAGAATGAAGACGAAAAAAGAAATAGCTAAAAAAACAAAATACATGAAATCGCAAAAGCCTTAGTAATCTAGCTTTAGATCTCCCGTGCAGATTCTAATTTTGGGGATATAACTGTACGGAATGATCGTAGTGTCGTAGGGAAAGAACTTTGCGGGACAGCGAGATATGTCTTAGCGTTGAGGCGAAGAATGAGATGAGAATGGTCGTGATTTTTTAAAAAAGGAAAGATTCGAGATAGAGCGAGCTTCGTTGGACAAGAAGAGATCCACAGTGATGCGAGAGCGTCGACACAAATATTTCGACGAATCACCTTTGCGTGGCCATAAATTATACGATCTTACAATATATTATAATTGTATATTGTATCGTATATTTGTGTATACGGCTCGTCGGTTGCTCACACGTATATTTTTCTACCCCTTATTTTGTATCGGCTCCAATAAATTAAATCGTGAGAGTATAGTAAATAGGGACAAAAATAATCGACCGGTGCGATCCGCGGTGCTTATAGTGAATCATGTAATCGCAAACAAACAAAAATATTATGTATAATCCATAGAATGTATGTCCAGTCGATGTAAGCGCTTCATAAATCACGTGTGTGAAATATGGGCAAATGCGGAGAAAGAAAAATGTGGACAGAAGAAGCAAATTCTTATGCATGGTGTACTATGTGAGAGTAAAGCTTCGTGAAAAGTTTAAGAGCTAATTGCGCTCGTCCAAAAACGGCTTAACAAATTAAGAAAACAAAAAAAAAACAACATGTAGTCGTTCGGTTTTTCTATGATAATTTTATCCAATTTACATACATATAAAGATAAGATTATGTATATCCAGGGACCGTCTGAATGGTGGCGATGATTACTTACCGAGTACTTTTTCGAAGTTCGACTCGGTTGCTAATCTGATATATTGCATTGGAAATGAGAAATAATAACGAGGACATTTTTTGGTCATACTTTGTGAGAATGGTAGAAACACAGTTCTTGTTCGGTCCTTCGAGTGGACGATAGAGGTGTATATTTTGTGGAATTACACGCAAGAATTGGATTTGCTTCCAAACCAAAAACAAAAAACAGAAATAGAATATCATGTATGGTTGTAGACTCTTCTTATCGACCACATTTTCAAAAATTTAAGTGCAACGATTACTATGCGTCATTGTCAAAGAAAACAAAGACATCATTTATATTCCCAAGCGTAGGAAGAAAGTTTATATTCGATAACGACTGAAGAATCTCCAAACCTCTATTCTACGTATTAATTTTCTTTTATTACAAACACACGTTCAATCTCACACGTATCCCCTGCAAATTATAATTATACATTCCAAAAACAAAAAGTAAACAAAACACAACAGTTTCTACAACTTGTTTTAATGCAAACTCCGGAGTGACGTTTTTTACATACATGTATAATTAGCGATTCTAGAGCAGTGATTGCGTATGCGATAATTTGATTATTAACTATTATAACATTTGCTAATGTTGCTTCGATGCGCAAAAGTGTAAAAAAAAATCCTTCGTTCACCTCAAAACGAAAATTTTCAAAACATAAGAAAATCATTTCCAATTGAGAAAGCTCGATGATTTATGATAATAAGCTGTGATTGAGATATTGCGGATTCAAACGGTAATAATTGAAGAGACCGAGATGAGAGTGTAATAAAATAAAGGTAGATTTGTTTAATGAGTCGATGGATCTATGATGGACACGAGTCGTTTTGGAGGTTAATACCGAGCGATGGATATAACGTTGTGTATCGTTTTTAGAGATGTATGCGTGTAGAATGTGGAGAGCTTGTGATGAACGTTGTGGGGGCTAATTATCGATTATGCAGTTTATTCGAACGATCCAATGACACATGTGTGTTATTTATATATTTCGTCCACGATACCTTATCGTAATAGAAAATCCATTCGCCAGCACCAAACTACATTATCTAGTTTACTTATTGAATTGTCTCCAGAAAAGCACGTTTAATTTTGCATACTTTATTAAAAATCAAGAATGAAGGAAATAAAAACCTAACAAGCACTTAATTATCTATTGCAACTCGTGATATTAACTTTTTCATTTGATATCTTTAATCAATTTTCGCCAATGCAACTCTAAAACGTTGACGAACTAACTGCAATTTTATAAGTGATGAGATAAAGTACTCAATTTTCTTTTTATACAGCAAAGGTGTGGTGACTCTTGTATTAATACCAGGATTTTCATCTCCCCCAAGTTTTTGAGTATTTTCGTACTCTCAGAAACGTGTTTTCCATTTAATCGAAGGTATTTTCAGTGATGGAAGGATTTATAATGTATAGGCAAAAAAAAGCTCATAACGTGTAAAACTGCGTAATCGCCTCCTGCGTAATAATAATACCAATTATATACATTCGTTTTTTCATATATTTTACTATATTACGTATTATCGAATGAATTAAAGACGAAAAAAAAGGAAACAAATACGTGAAATTATCAATACCGAATATATAAGGTGCATACTTTGTACTGTACGCATATGTACCGAGATGTCGAGAGAAAAAAAACATCGCAAAGCAATCCGCTGAAACGCTGGAAGGAAATAAGGACTTGCGCATTCGATCGATCAAATTATCGAATTGCACCATCTGTCGGATAACTGTAGTAATCGTGGAAAGTCAGCGGATTCAAAAATCAAATAAACGATTTGTAATTGTCGCGAAATATGTCGTGCACTGCACCTACGTATATCATGTAAATAACTCGTTTGAACAAACACAAATAAACAGAAACACATTTCCACGTTCCCACTAGTGACCCTTCGGGTACCTATAATGCTTCCACAGTTTCCAGACGGTGTCCATATTACCAACTACTGGACTATGCCCATTTCATAGCTATCGATTGATACATTCCATCCAGTTTTTATTTTTGACGAGTTTCTATAAATCAATCTAATCGTGATTTGATAATTTTGATCACGTAATTACAAGTAGCCCAGTGATTTGAATCCTACTGGAAATTATTGTTCTACATTCGTTAATTGGACCAAGTCTCGGTTTCCTTGCATCCACTTTTCCCATCTGCACGTTGAAGAAAACCTCCATCAGGTGAGATTTGTTAAAACAAATTACTTCCAATCTTATTAGTAACGTACAATCCTTTTGGTCTTCCTACGGTGAACATCTGAATCTGAACGCAAATATAACGGTTTGATGCAATGGCGACTATTTCCTAACCTACTCAAACGCAAAAACAAAACTGACCTGCGACAAAATACATAAGCTTCTATTTTGTTAAATCATACAGGTTGTTTCGAAATTTCAGAAAAGTTAAGCATTAACAGAGGTAAATAATTATAATTTGAAATTATCTTCGTCTATTGATTTATGAAATATAGTGCTTTTTACCCTAGCGGGTTGCAGATGAATTTATCAGCAGGGTGAGTGGGGCCATTCACCTTATACCTATATATTCATACGATGTATATACCTACTATAACCTGTACATTTTTTCCAGTCTACCTGCGACGCGGATTTTCAAAGAATCCCTCTCTTTTTCTCGATTTAGGTGGTCATACGGTTAATGGCAAATTTAGTTAACAAAAGTCTACGTGTCATAATTATCATTGAAGGACGCTTGTCTCGTAAGGAAACAAATTTACATTATTCTCACTCGGTATCAAATTATCCGCATTAAAAGTATACGTGACTAATGAATGGAGCATCAAATGATTCATCATCAATCACACGTGACATCGCTTTCTCATTGTGGTCATCGTTACCCAGTGTTTTCATCTTCAAATAGAAAATCATTGTTATTTGCTTATCATGTACCTTACATCATGTACCATTCATTCGTTTGTAGACAATGTCAACAAAACACAGCAATGAAGCACCAAAATTAGCTGAAGAGAGCGAAATTGTGAGTACATTGAGAAACGTCATGATTAAATTTTATTTAGTAGAAAATATTATTTTTCCTCTTCGAAATTCCAGTGTGGGAGCGCCGAGGAAAAAAACATCGAATCGCGTTTCGAATGTCCGATCTGTCTAACCTGGTTGAGAGATCCTATGCTGACATCGTGTGGACACAAATTTTGTTCACAATGTATATCCATGTGGCTTAGGTATATTAAGGATTGACACAATTTTCATATAAACTCATGTATTTAATTTTCTAATGGTAATTCCATCTATTAGGAAAAAAGGCGCATGTTGTCCGGTTGATAGCAAGCCTTTGGATCCTGAAAAAGATCTTTTCGAAGATCGGTATACTAGTAGAGAGATAGCACAACAGAGAACCAATTGTCCATTTCAGCGATGCGGCTGTGAAGTTCAATTGTCGCCAATAGAAATGGAAAAACACGTGCAAGAAATGCATGCTCTTCTGTGTCCTTTCAAGGATCTTGGGTGTTTAGAAAACTTTCAAAGTGACGAAGCTCTTCACAGACACTTGAATAGCAATGTCACTAGTCATTTAACGGTAAGTTGATCACCTTTTTCTATTCATAATAAGCCTTTGCCCTTCAATCACGTGTGAGACTGATGACCAAGTATTTGCGCCAAAACTAATTGGCTTAAATATTTGATCAAATGTAAACACCGAACCTTGGCTCAAAGGTTGGATTTTCTAATTTTCAATTCACACACACACTGCTAAAATTTATATGGCAGAACAAGGGGTTAAGATACAGACAGCAACATTCATTATACATAATATAGTTCACAGTTATACAGTTCATTATAGACAAGACATTGTGAATTTTTCCTTGATATGTCTGCAATTGCTTAAGCTGGAGCATGTTAAAAAGATCATCAATGGAAACGCAATGATTCAGGATTATTCTATAAAAATAGTTGCTAAGAAATTTTTAATTTTCATTTACTCTTTTACTAGTTCAAGAGATCTAAAGCAAAGCATGACAACAAATCTTCTAATATCAGAAATTATGAGTAGGCGTTATTATGGTACAGTTGAAACGCTGCAGTTAGCACCTTCCTAATGTATCGACTTCCCACATTTTGCAGATGGCAGGAAATGCTTTAACGAAAATGAGTACGACACGATCACAAATTGATGCAAGAGCATTGGAATCAAAACTTTGGGATCCACGTCCTAAAAATACCGTGGCTACTGCTGAAGAGGGTCAACCATCTTCCGATTGGCAGCAACTTTTAAAGTACATACATTTTTCGAAACAGATTCGTCAATTTTATATTTTTATGGAATATGTGATAACTAGATTGTCTGTTTCCAAGGAATTTGTACGAGAGAATAGTGACCTTAGAGCAACAGAATCGCGAGTTATCGATCACTGTTGCTAATCAACAGACAAAATTAACTACGTTACAAACGTCAATACGGTACAATCAAGACGAGACGGTTTTGCGCAATTGCCACGGCGTTTATATATGGAGATTAACTTCGTTCAGCGAAAAACTCGCCGAAATCTCATCGGATCCGTCAAGAATGTTCTACAGTCCAGGATTCTACACAAGCCCAAACGGATACAAAATTTGCGCTCGTATAAACGTCTCTCCGCGCAATCCAGAATTTCTAGCGATACTCTTGCATATGATGCAATCCGACCACGACGATGCTCTTGATTGGCCATTTGATGGAAGGATATCTTTCGTTCTGGTTCATCCTCACAATGCGAATAAGTCGATACGGGAAAAAACAACTTCGCGACCGGACCTCGAGACTTTCAGAAAGCCTGTCTGTGAACTTAATAAGAGAAGCTTCGGTTATACAGAATTTGTGGAAATTCGAGAATTGCGGGAATTTTTACAAAATGATTGTCTTATCTTCCGCATAGAAGTACGATCGCACGACCGACTCGACGATTTCCAATTCGAACCTTGAACTTTTTTTGTATCGATATTAGTGATTCATGCTGAAACCGTCCGTCTTAGAGATAAAATATTATAAAATTGTTGATATGCAAAATCGACTGATACCTATATGATTAAGATTTAACACACATATGACTTTAGAAACTTACAATACTCGATAGAAATAAAAAAAAGATGTTATTTTTTACACTATGAAATTGGGAATAGCACCATGTATTTTGTAATGCTTCTTTTTAATCTACCATCCATAAGTGACCATGAACTGAAATTTTGAAAGGAAATGAAATACGAAATGATTAGCATTACCTTTCATCACAGTGAGAAATCACGATTCACCGCTACTACGCCATTTTCACTTACTTCTATTTACTGTTTCAGTCGGTCAACTTGCCGGTGCTTGCCGGGAGCTAAGTCGTACAAGCCAACCGATGCGAGGAATATCTCACAACTTTCTACAAGCTGAAAGACTCGTGATTCTTCACTACAACACAGTGCTCGAGAATGGAAACACTATTAGAATCTCTGCGTACCATGGACATTAACTTGACACGGATTGTGTTTGCGTTATTGGCCTTTACGAGTGGCTTTGGAGGGTTGTTGATAACTTTTTTGAAGACTCGTCTACCTGTCGCCATGTTGCGAACTTACTGTTATGGAAAGTTCGCTGTTATTACAGAGCACGCAGTTATCTCGAAATTCGAAATACCGAAAAGGTGAGTCGTAAATAGCGTACACATAATTGTTTTTACAAATTCTTTCTATGTATCATATTCACAAATGGTTTCTGACACACAGGTGGTTCAAACATTTTTACCTCTTCGCCGCTCCTGCCTCGAGTATCGTACTTGTTCTGGTAATCTCGCGATATATTTATCAAACTGCAGTGCCCAGTTATTTTACCTTCATCCTTGATTTACAATTGGGATCTAACAGACAGGCTTTAGTTACGCCTGAAACTACTCTACTTGCGATGATATTGTTGACTGTACAATGCTGGAAGCGATTGTATGAAAGTCACTGCGTTAGTATATTCAGCGATGGAAAAATGAATGGTATCCTTTATATCATAGGATTCGTTCATTACCTAGGTGTGATATCTTGTATAGTTGCAGAATCTGAAGGATTTGTGGAAGGTGAGTCCTTTTTTTGTTATGATTACATTGTTATTTTTCAACATTGGATACGAAAACTAAGTGCAATACGTAAGATCGTTCTACATAATCTTTTGAGTTTACAAGACCAGTTTCGAGACAGAATGTTTTTAATTCTTCGAAGGATTTACCTTTTTCAAATATACATTTTCATGGAAATCTAAATTGTTTTGTTGCCTGTGACATGAAAATTAGGTGGTTTGAAGAAAAAAGATAGCTGAATCTTTCGCATACTTACTTTAATGTGACGATTAGATACTTTATTCCCAAGTTAATAAATCCTGATTTTAATAAATTAGGTTCGACTAACATGCTGCGTTGGAGTCGACTCACAAACTTGCAGTTAATATGTGCAATTATCTTTCTCCTTGCGTCCTATGAACAACTCAGGACCAATTATATTCTTGCCAATTTACGAAAGGACAAAAAAGGCAATGTAGTGACGACATCTTATAAAATACCGAGTGGTAGGCTCTTCAAATATATCTCAGCTCCGCTGCAGTTTATGGAAATAATTATGTATATGACACTCTCTGTCATTCTGTGGCGAAGCTCAACATATCATTATGTATTTCTATGGGTTCTTGTAAATCAGGTACGCCACCTTCATTTTCTCCATCTCGTTATTTTATGAAAGATTCATCTATAGTTTCTTTTTTATTGACACTGCTATTTTACTCATTCTTTTTTCAGACTTCGACGGCAAGTTTGGCGCATCAGTGGTATGTCAAAACATTTCCGAATTATCCCAAGAATCGAAAGGCTGTAATACCATATTTATTGTAAATATTGCCGTTTCCAGGTATTTATTGATACACAAATGAAAATTTTAATGATATACAATACAATAGTTATTGCAAGATGAGAAATTTTATTTCGTCGACGAAGGCTTTGCCTATCTGCGATTACACGGTAGCGCTATTTGTTTCTCGTTGCATAGAAACGGATAATACGCACCTTGAACTCGCGTAACATTGATAATATTCATAATAGTTGAAAGTTCGTCATAACAATTGCATAACAAATGTCCTGTGTTAACCACTGATAGCATGCATTTTGACGAGCTTTCACGGATATGGAATTATGTACAAATGCTCGCGTTAGCGTTCGAATTTTGGAGCTGAAAGTCATCTCGGAATGTTTGAATCAATTTCCGTATCTGTCCTTCATGAATCTTTATTACGAGTGTTAAGAACCGCCCTATGGCCACCGAAATCGTTGTGCTTCCAATAACGAAATTCGTCTACTTGAAAAGCAGGCTGAAACAGATGAATTTAATCCTCGCTGAATATGCGAATGATATACTGTAATCTCAAGATTATAACCGAGAGACAGGCGAGTGCAATGGTTAATTTTGTTGGCACAGCGTATCTCTCGATCATGTTAATCGATGGATTTTCATTTCAAAATTTACAAATGTGAAATAGAACCTCGATCGTTTAGTAAATTGTTAAGATCAAGCTTTCTATTTCTATGAGTTATTAAAAACTGGGAGGAAAAAGGATTTACCTATATGGATAACCCTGGGCTTTGTTTCTGAAGATGGAAAGCAGGAGGCTGAAGAAAACGGCTACTAAACCGACACCTATAATAGCGAAAATTCGCCTTTTCTTAACGTCGCCTTTGCGTGTGGCTGCCTCTGTCATCAAGATCATTCCTAAGACCACAGCACCATCTGATCAATCTTATTAAGGAAAATTATGACAATCCAAAAAATAATGTTTAATTTATACTTTTAAATTAGTCATATACCGTGGGCTTCCCTACTCTGAACATTAACTTCATTGGTATATGAAAATTTAGTTCGAAACTTAAAATTGACGCGCAGTGCTATGAACTCGATTCTCTGTCTTATATTCGATTTTCGGATCTTGCACATTTTGAATACTATGAGGTCGATAGCTCGATTCGGTTTGCTTGCTTTTGGCAGAAACAAATCATTCACCACTATCAATTAAAAAGGATACTGAGCACCATGACGATATAAGTTTCAAGAACGAATTGACCCTGCGATGAACCGTGTATATACGCAACCACTCCATTGGCCGATTTGTGTATAAAAGGTGGTCCCCTTATGTGATTCCACATTTGACCAGAAACCATGGTGAGCGTAAAGAACTGTGAATAATAAAATAGTTACGATACGTTGTTTAATAGTTAATTTTACATGGGTAGGATTGAATAAAGAAAAAATTCATTACCAAGGCACCAAGACCCCAAATATTTTTGTTGTAAATGAAGTCCAAATTGTTGCGCTTGAGATAGAGGAATCCTCCGATAAGAACAAGAAGCATAATGCCAGCAACTGTACCGGTCCAGTTTGCCGGTCTGAGTAGGCGGAATTGAATATCCGTACGTTCCCAAATCCATTTGCAAATTGCTTCACCCGCAAAACCAACACGCTGAATGTCCATTGTGTCTGCTGCCTTCGGTTTGCCTTTTGGCGGGAAGTGCATGTACACGGGTGCAGTATCAAGTCTCATCTGAATGATTTCATCAGAAAATGATTTTTCAATACATATCGACTTACAGGGTCATTCAAATGTTTTTGGGTTATTATTTTGTGTCTTACCATTTGAAAAACATCCGAACCTTCGTCGAAATCAACAGTGGCGAAGAAGAGTTTGTTTGAATAAGACGGTGAGTAACGATACGAAGTGGCAACAGCTGTAAATTCTTCATTGGCCCATTTGCAAATTTGACAATCCCGCTTGGGTGCCATCGCAGTAAACATAACGATGATGGAGTAATTTCTTGGTGTTGTTTTGATAAATTCTTTAAATTTGGCTCCATTGAATTTAAGGACGGGCCGTTTCAGTGCCATTTCCGTAAGTTGTTGAACTCTTTCAGCTAAAGACGAACTTTGACTCTGTGAAAAATAACTTTTGGCACTTTAACAGGAAGATGGATTAAATTCAAGCAACTACTTGTTACAATTTTCTAATGGTATAATTATTGCCAAATAATGTGTCTGTTTTATAGATTGGAATCACTTTACGTTCTATGATTTTAATGATGGCAACTTCTTCAAAGAGATTTGTGCTCACTCCTAGTCACAGTAATAAAAGTTATGCGCATAGAATATTTCAAATGTTTAAGGCATCTGCCCACTACACTTGATCATACCATGACTGTGCTAGGAAAGTGCCAGGCAAACAAATATTCTCTGTATTAAAAAGTATTAGATTATGCCCTCTATACCGTTCTGTCACCAGGCAACACTATCGCATGCTATGCACGGGCTTTCAAGAGTTGTTGGCAAGAATATAGCATGCGGCAGCGTCGGTGCGGGACAGGATGGTCTAATGGGCAAAGTAGAACGTATCATATTTCTATCGGTACTTGATGCATTCATAGCACAGTAATGATAAGATTCAATGCAGTGGGCAATCACGATTATAATTCTCTTATTGTAGCTGCCATCAACATTGACAAAGCCTATTATTTATAAAACTTTATTTATCTCATACATAAAATTGTACGGGTTTTGGAAAACAACGAAGAAAATTGCCGGTAGACATTATGTTGCTAGGTAAGATTATCTTCATCGTAAGATTAACATTACAAGATAAACAGCTTCAACGTAAACAGTTCAATAAGTTCACAATGCTAAAATTTCATTGTAGCCATCATTTTCAACAATCACATACTCATACAATAAAAGTGAGGTTATGGTTACCAGATAATAAAGCAACAGTCGTGGCTTGATAAATTCACGATAATTGATATTAGGTGTATTATACATTTATATCGAAGAAAATTCATAAATGGATTCTTAATAAATTATACAACTGTGATAATAAAGTTTGACGTGTCAAGTTGACGATCTATTTTTTTTCTGGTAGAGGATCGATAAATGTCAAAAAAACTCACGCTTTTACTCCTATATTGTCCGGTTACATCTCCAAAGATGAGAAGCACAAGCCCCACGACTCCCAGGTAAACTCCACTCTTCATTTTTACCCAATTTTGACAAGAACAATATGTGCCAAATAGTTACAAACAAGTCCTCTTACGACCGGGGTGATGTATCGCTAGCAGACGAACCAATGCTTCGTAGCTGGTTGGTTCATACGACGCTACGTACAACGTGGCAACGACAACTTTCCTTACTTCGGATACCTAAAAAGAAAAGTATTTTTATCGAGACTGATATCCGAGCATGCTGTAATTGATAATGATGAAAAAATGAGGTTTGAATAATCATTCATAAGTATGATTAACTCAATGAACCAATTAGTTAAAAAGTTATGCGGACGTATAGGTCAGTGCCGTGCTATCGGTTACATCCGATTCCCGACAGTTTGAAAATACTTTCAACAAATGTGGAATAATTTTATGATATTTACGAAAAAAACGATCTTTCATGGATCGTTTTATCGAAAATTCTATACTCATGCATGAAACATTGATCAGCCGAACGTAATGACCCATCTAAATAATTAGTAACTTTTCTACGAGTGCGATAGTTAATTTGAATCATATAAGGATCAAGGGTACCATATTCAATTGATACGTTACTGACCATCGTGCGCAGAAGAGTAAAAAACTCGTGTTGCATGGCGCATGCCGCAATATTTATGGCGTAACCGTCGTTTTAAAATGAACCGGTGTTCCGCTCGAGAGAGAGAAAAAAACGTTAACTGTTGTGCAGGGCGAGCTGCCGCGCAATTTTCCCTCGCAGAAGGAGATCAGTGTTCACGGGGGGAAGGTGCGACGGGTAAAAATCGTCGTCGACCAGGAAAAACGTTTCTGGGGCGAACGTCGCGCGTTTTATACATCATAATTTTGTTCCTTCATTTAATTTTTATTCAACTTTCATGCTCTTTTACTAAGTTACATACGTTATCGTTCGGACATTTTAGACAACATTATATAAAATTAAACTACCGTTCCGTACTAGTGTAAAAACATTTTAATAACCAATCGAAGAAGCATGTCGTTTTCCAAGGCAAGAATTCAACGATTTAACGAGCTTACAAGTAAGTCAGCCGCAATAATAATCCTCCTTGAACACACACAGTATATTTAATCTCATTCGTTTGTTTACATCGTGCGCGAGACCACTAATATGATTACCGTAGTGCGCATGAACCATCTTTTGTTTTCCGTTAATCTGACAAACTATAATCAGCTCAACTCGATCGTTGCAAGCTTCTAGTTTTCACAAAGTTGTACAGCTGTAATAAAACCTCACTTCTGACAAATTAACGATCCATCCTCAGCAAAATGTTCATCCCATAAGAATCAATCTAACACATAACCTGACAATTCTAAATTATCTCTGTACCATTGTATCCCACATTAAACGCAATAACACGTATTCAAAGGACATTTAAACTAATCGTTGTTTTTCAAGTGTATTGGTCTTCACACCCCAGGCAAGACAAAAAAATAAAAGTCGTGGGAAACGTCGCATCTAATTATCGCGAATCCCCGCCATATGTGTAAAAGAGAAGAAAGCTCACAGTGTATGAAGTGGAGGGGATATCTTATTTATCGTAGAGACTCTGTCAAGCGAAGGGTGACCGGCCGAAGGGTACACGGGGTTGAGTTGGCTACACCTGGTAATTCTATGACCCCATAGAGACGTTTCTTGCAGCGCAGTGCCAGCTGCCCCCCCTTATATTTGTTCGTCTCGTCTCCTTCGGTTATGTTGTATTGCGCATGCGCATATCTCCATACGTACATTATACATATATGTGCATATTCACCATTACAGCACGTTTACACACACGAGCAAATGTTTCGAAGATTCATCATTGTGTCTTGTGCGTAGTCACACGGATTATACGCTCGGTGTCGCGTTCTCACCTCACCCTCGGCCATTCCTTTGTTCGACGAAAGGTCCTTACGATCGATCAGATTTTTCTCTAACGGAAACAAAAGAGAATACAACTTTTAGGTCGTAGTGACGAGTAATTTTTACATGTTTTTTTTTTTTTTGAAAAATTAAATTCTTTTTATAGAAATTTTATCAAAGCTTGACAAATTGAGAATGGACGTTATTAGCCAAGGCAATAATTTTTCGACAAACCAAGCGATTCTTTACTTTCGATTTCGTTAAAATTTAATTCATCGTATAAGAAATTTAAATTTGAAATTAATTTCAAACTATAAATTCGTTGATGTTGATTTTAAATTTGAGAATTTAGGAAATGGAAACAATTGTTAATTGCACGTTATCGTGTAAATTGTTTATTTTTTTTAATTGTAAATAATGGAAAGTTAAAGACTCAAAATTTTAGTAAAAAGGGTATTGTTTTATTTTGAACTTTGTCTCGTTCTTGTTTGTCGTGCTAACGATTGGAAACTAAATGCATATTCATTGTTGAGGTATTTAAAAAATGAATGTCGACCATTGCTGTTAACCCTTTGAGCTCTAAGGACGCATATATCCGTCAGCCTATACATCTGCGGACCACATAAATTTGAAAGTACTTCGGTCTCAAAGGGTTAAGGTAGTTCTATTGTGACATTAAAGTTGAAAAATTACTTTTCAGTTTTTCTCACATACAAAATGGCTTGTGGGCTCGAGTTAATGAAGAAAAATTTTTGCGGATTGACTAAAGAACAATATACTTCAAATTCAAGGTCATCCAAGGTTATATGTACTTGGTGTATAATTACAAAAATTGCGAAAATTCTTTTGTTTAGATTTCTTTTGAAAAACTAAATAAAGCTTCTTTGATGTTGCATACAAATGTATGCAAAGTTTTAGAAGGCTTCATCGAGTAGAAGCTAAGATATTTATGAATGAAAATGCAACTTTTAAAACGCGCTCGTATGAGAGACTACCGGAAATTCTGATTTTCAACAATAAATATCTCAACTTCCGCGTGGTAAATCCTTCCAAAAATTATTGCACACGTATATATGACATCAAAAAAGATATAACCAAATTTTCAATAACATCTTAAGAAAATGATAAAAGGATAGAACTACCTTAAAACGACAAATATGTTGTATTGATAAATACGAATAAATGATGTGTATCGTAGGATTACTGTACCGACATATATTTACCACTGCAGCAAGATGCAGACACGTACATATGACATCAAAAAAGATATATCCAAATTTTCAATAACATCTTAAGAAATCGATAAAAGGATAGAACTACCTTAAAAGGACCAATATGTTGTATTGATAAATGCGAATAAATTATGTGTATCGCAGACTTACTGTACGCACATATTTACCACTGCAGCGACATGCAGGATTTAGGATTTCTTTTGTGATGCGATGAACGAGACAGAACAATGTCTGGAGATTAAAATGTTGCATCAGCTGCCCCATTAGTGTATTGCCTCTATTCATAAATAACGCGCCTCACGAACTTTCTTTTTCAATCTTAGTTTTCTTTCCCATGTATACAGGGTGAGTTTTATAAGGTATCTCAAACTTTATTTTAAGGTAGATGGGATCATTACAAACAAAAGTTGTAAATATACATTTGGGATATTTTTAATAGTTCGGAAGATATACACTTTTAAAGTTGGTCCAATCAGGGCGCGCGGAGAAGCGTTGGAACCGCCCACCCACGCCCTAGTCATAGAGATAGCACAGTGTAGGGCGTTACATTTGGGGTTGCAAAATTCAGAGTAGTCAATTTTATTTATTATAATATTACGCAGTCATTTGTATTTCTCAAGCATTGGCTGCTAGGGCGGGAGTGGGCGGCTCCAATACCCCTCGGCGCGCTCTGATTGGTCCAACTTTAACAATGTATATCTCGCAAACTATTAAAAATATCCCCAATGTATATTTGCAACTTTTGTTTGTAAGGTTCCCATCTACCTTAAAATAAAGCCTGTGACACCTTATAAAATTTTCACCCCGTATATATAGAGACATGTATACATTTTCTTTTTTTTTATCAGGTGAAGCTCCACCACCGGGTGCCTACGACCCAAAATTCGATGGCAAAGTCAAGGGCTTTGCGATTGAGAAGACGGAGAGGTTCCATGATGGCAAGAGCGTGACGAGCAGCGGTGCAGAATGCAACTGGTCTGTTTCGAGCAAGGGAGGAGGAGCGGTGCCCTCCCCCAAGTTTCGAACGGTAAGACCAAGGGGTGAAGCACGAGGGTTGTATGACATAGAAGAGAGCGAGACGGGGAACGGAAAAGGCGGGAATCAGTCATCGTTGAAATACCTACTGGTTGTTTCATGCTATGTTTTATTTTGTATTTTAGCCACAACTTTTGAAGAAACGTGTAATCGTCAAGCCAACGAATCAGTCATGTCCGAAAGCGAAGACCAAGCTGGCTCTTGGCAAGAGCAAGGAACTCAAATACGACATAAAGGACGAGCTTACCGATCTCAAAGTCGAATGTGCCAACAAAGATCGCACGATACAGGATCATGTGAGGCAGATCGAGGATATGAAAAAAGAGGCTTGGACATTGGAGAAAGAGCTCCAAGAACTCCGGGCCACACAGACCAAAATGGAGGAGGAGCAGATGAAGGACTGGGAGTCGATGGTAAGACATTCGCCAAATGTTGTGCGATTCGGTAAACAAATTCTTTCTAATATCGTATGTTAGTCCGAAAACCAAATCACAATTCTATAGTTATTGAATGTGTTAAATTTTGCGCCATAAAGAGTAGAAAGTCACAAACAGTAGAAGATACACCTCGATCCATAGTGCTAACAATTTGAATGATAGACAATAAAACTTTAAAAATAGTCATTTCTCGCTTGTGGTAATTGGAAAAACCATTTATTATAATTAGAAAACTTATTAGAATTTGTATCCACAGGGTAAGTTACAACAAGAGCTTCTTGATCGCCGTGATCAGAAACATCTCGCCGAGGTGGAACATTTGCGATTACAACTGTCACAAATGATAGATACAAGAGAGCGTGAAATGGAAACGAGGAACGTACTCGACACAGCGACTGACGCGACTTTTGCAAAGTTATGCGAGGATTTAGCGACGCACGATGAAGAAATAAAACAGATTGAACTCAATAACCAATCCGAGATCGCGAGATTGACGCACGAATTGGCAGAATGTGAGAGTTCAAAAAAGTCTGAGATTGAAATATTGTCAGCCGTTATAGCTGATAAGGAAAAGGATTTATCGGCAGTTCGAGCGGAGGTACTCACACACAATAAATTCTATTACTTGTATTTTATAACTTTGTTTCTTTTCCGTAACGATAATTTTTTATCATTAGCTCGAACAACTGAAAACGACCACTGACGAATTACTGAACCAATTGGCGTGTGTCGAAAAAGAACGCGTGAACCAAATGGATGCTCTGAACGAAAAGCAGATAATGATATTCGCATTAGGCAAAGCCAAAGAAGACGTGGAGGTTAAGCTCGAGAATCGACAACAGGTGGTTCTTGAATTGCAATCGCAACTCTCCACTGTGCAGTGCGAGGTTGACGAGCTGAGAGCCGAATACGAGAGGCTTATCAAGGACACCGAAATGAGAATGAGTGAATTTTCAAATCGACGCGATCGCGAATTGATTGACATGAGACACGAATTCATTTGCGAACGTGAGCGTCTCGAGTGCGAGAAACTAACAGAAATCTCGCGAAGGTTAGAACTCGAGGAGGATATCAAAGAGATTTACGAGACTAATGCGTTCCTCACTGAGGAACTTCAGGATGTACAGAAACTCTACAAAGACGTAAGCTTTTCATATATTAATCAGGCGATGAATTTATAATTATTTCTAAATTTAAGTTTGTGTTGAAATTTCTTCCAGGTCAATCGTAAACTTAAAGAAGCACAGGAACAACGAGAAGCGTATGAAGCAAAAAATGCCGAAGAGTTGAATGAACATAAAAAAAATATGGAAGCCATGAGAAATAGCTTTATCACTGAAAATTTGAGGCTCGAACAACAGTTGGAGAGTGCGCGGTTGGACTACATACGAGAACTCGATAATGTAAATAATGTTCCATATACAACAATATCTCATAACTTGCGGAAAATGAATTCATACGAATAAATTGTCAGATGACCGAGGCAAGAAACACCGAGCTCGATGCGGTCAAGACTGCGGCAAACAGAACCATCGAGGAGGAAAAGCGTCGAATCAAGGAACGATCCGACAAGATCGTCGAGAACGCTGAGGCAGTCACTCGAGAAACCCTTGCTGCTTGCCGCGTCGAAAGCGAGGAACGTGTTAAGCGTGTAATAGCTGAGACCGACGAGAAAGTAAGGGATTCGGATGTGCGTAATGTAGCAAACTAACAACACGATTAACACGACTGACTCACGTAGATTTCGCCTCGTAAATCAATTTCTATCAATTGATCGATAAATATTTTCTTAACACCGTTAAATGTTAAATTCTTTCGGTTGTTAGGTCTTGGGTCTGATGCGAGATGCTCGAAATGTTGCCGAGGAAGAGATGCGCGAGGCTGCTGATCGCTACGCCGCCTGTCTCGCTCGCGTTGAGGCGGAAAGGCTCGTGCTCGAGCAAAAGCTCGAACAGCGAGATGCTGAAATCGTGAAACTCTCCGTTGACTTGGAAGAATTGAAAATTGTTATTGAGAATCAGGTAAAGTTTTGAACAGTTCTTTATTTATGAAATATTATCGGATAATATTTGGACGGTTTTAAAAATGTAAATATTGTTTATAGGAGAGTTTTAGTCAAAGTCTACAGGCAGATTTAGACCGCGTCGAGGCTGAACTTGCTGACCGCAAGGACGAACTCAAGGCTCTGAAAGATCAGATGCGTTCAGAGGCAGCTGAAATGGTTGCTCGAAGACGAAGATTTGAAGTCGTGATGGCTGAGAATCAGGCATCGGTGGCAGCTTTGACGGAACGCCTTGCCGCGAGCGATGCTGAAGTCGAGCGTTTACAGAACGAGTTAAAAAGCGGCGAAGATTCGATTCTCGAACATCGCGGTTTGCTTAGTGCCATGCGTAATACTTCCAAGATATTGAGTGAGGAAGTGTGTGCTCTGATGCAAAAGCTCGAGGCGAATAAAGATATCGTCGATCAACTGGAGGCGGGAAATCTCGCTGAAATTGAATCTGTTCGTACTCTCTTCTACACTGAGATCGAGACTCTCAAATACATCTCAGCTAAGGAAATTACGACGCTTCGAGAAGAGTGCCAAAACAAGGATGAACAGAATATCGAGGTATCAAAATTCTTGGACTGTCAAGGCCTTCGATAATTTTCATAAGTCGATATTCTTTTTAACTTCAATTTGTAATATTTTAGTTAAAGAAACACCTCGACGCCATGGCTAGCAAACTGAATGAGGCTGGAAATCTTCTACTGAAAATGGAAGAGCATGAGGATGCTCGAGTTATCGAGATGTCGAAACTTGAACTCGATAATGAAAAACTCGTTCAAAAGTTAAAGTTACAAATGAATGCAACAAAAGAAAGTAACGGCCTGTTAGAGGCACGCGAGGCTGAGCGTGATTGTGCTATAAAAGAAGTAAGTCGAATTGTATAATTCTTAACGATGAAACAAAGTAATATACAATGTTTACTAGTAACTTGATTATTACAAATCTTCCCGTTCTAGGCGGAGCAAAAAATTGCAGAACTGAACGCTAGAATAGCGGTTTTTGAAACAGAAAAAGTAGACAAGAAGGTGAGGCAATCTTGACTATATGAAAAAGTTAATCGAAGCGGTACATTTTTCGTCACGGGTCCATTTATACTTTTCAGAAAGTGAAAGCTATGCAAGAGCGGGATGCCACTCGTCTGATCGAGGAGCAGAAGCGTCGGCAGGCAGCGGAAGAGTAAGCATAACCTTTCATGTGATTTTAAAGTAAGGGAACTAAGCAGTAAAATAATTACAGATGGTTCCTGTAAACTTGTCATTTTTCGCAAAGTTTACTGGCAGAATGAATTTCATATATATACATACTGTGCAGTCGAGTCCTCCCAAAGAAATATTACGTTCCTCATTCGTAGATGTATAATGGATAATTTTTCCCCATTTAGGGAGGTGAAAAAATTGTCAGAAGACTGCGAGAATATCCGAAAGCGTTATCAAGAAGTGAGCGACAAGTATGCTGAAATTATCGGTCACCATAATCACAAGCAGCGTGTCAAACATCTGAATCAACTAAAGGATAGGATTATACTATTGGAAAAGGTTCGTTGGCTAATTGCTATTGGTCTCACAGTGAGCTTGTGCTTGATATGGTTATATTATTTCACAAAACCTCTGAAGTATTTGTTTTAATCTGCATTTGTTGAAAAGTCGAATTTTCTTCTAAAAAACTTCAAAGACTTGGATCATAAATTTTTTCATTTCGTTACTGCCCATTATAGGACTTGTAAAATGTTACTCTTTGACGTATTTTATTCTACAAGTCAATTCTTTTCGAAAATAGCGCAATGACGTAATTTTATTATTCAAATTTTGTTAACATATTGCTATGTGAGATAATGATACGTAAAAAAGAATACGATATATATTTTCATCCCATGAACGGTGCTAAACCGTTGAATAAACTGTCTATTTTTTTAAATGGAAGTGTCAGGGTTGTATATTTTATTTGCCTGATTATGGTACGTTATCCCAAGATAAGTCAGAAACAAAACAACTATCACTTTTTAGGATGTGGAATACAAAAAGCACATCATAGATCAACAAGCAAGGACCATCGAGAAGTTAAAAACCGAGGAGAAATGCTCGTTCCCCAAAGGAAAGGAGAACTTGCATGCGCACGGAATTTCACGAAGTCCCTACACGACACCAGTATCCTCGCCTTTAAGACCGTTGACACCTCTTCGCGATCGAAACGAGTGAACCGTAGTCCTAATATAATATATTTTGTGAGTAGATGGATAAAATTTGTTGTTTTTTTTAGATGAGACGCGCAGGGAAGTTGCACTTTTATTTCCTTTTATTGTTAAGCAGGGAGATAGAGTTTTCTCGAGTAACTGAACGTAAAAAGTACGGAAGAATATGTGACAAGATATTTATATTTTTATATGCACAAAAACGTCGCGTTTAAGTTATTTGAGATAAGATACCAATGTTTAGACGATTAAGAAATGGTCCCACTGTATTATTATAGTTTCCTACGCACGTGATTGTGTTTCGCGCGATTTATTATTATTATTATTATTATTATTATTATTATTACTATTATTACAGTGATTATTATTTTGTTTCGTTCATCCCACCAAATTCGTCACGAATCTATACAAATATTAATATTATATTAGTTTGTTATATACTGCGTAAATTTTGCATGTTTCTTCGGCGATTTTTCCTGTTTATTTAATTTGTTATTACGAAAATTCTCGTAGATAAAGCATCGTCGTAATAGAAGGTCTGTTCAATTAGATTACTCCGCGTTTAATTTCATAGATCCACATTACTTTTCTTTTTAAATACAATATATGTTTATCTTGTGCTCTTGGGTCGTCGAGACGGTTGCTCGAATAAAATGAGAAAAATTGTTTTCTCGCACGAGGCATAACGCAACTCGAATAACTAACGATAAGTAAGATGAGATAGATTCGTTTATTTTATTTTTGTAAAGACACTGCCAAACTATTCGAAGAGTGTAAGGATTGTACCTCGTCATCATTATTATCTCAATTATGTTTAATGGTGATAATTTGTCGAAGGAAAATTAATAATAATCTAAGAGAAAGTGGAATAAGATTAAAGCTTCAATTATGTTTAAAATATATGGGCGGAACATTTCATTCAATCGTAAGCTCGACTGTGAAGCGGCATATCGCCTTTGTAACCCGCATAGTTAACGAGGACACGCGTTGAAGGAATTTTCGTCGTGTCAACCGGGATGATATTGCCTGGCGTGTGTGCGTATTATGCCGGTGCAATTTGCAAATATCGCTCGCGATACAGCTGTCGTCCGGAGATATACGAAAGATTACGGGATCTTGCGTGTGTTGTCTGTTGAAGCGCTAAAACTAGGAGAGACGGAACGAGCATTCCTGGGAACCGCCGCACCTCCTTATCTCGCGGGAGACGCCCGTTTCCTTATTTCCCTGAGACGGGAAGACGAGAGATGCGGGACTCGTCAACGATGCTGTTTCGTCGCGGAAATTCTCCTCGCCCGGATCAAATTATGAAAATCGCGTCTATTTCCTGTCCAATTGAGTAATCTCACGACAATTCTACAAACTGGATGTTATCCGGGTCAATGAGTACGCTCATACGTAATTGATTGACTATCATCAACTTTAATGTTTTAAATAAGATTTTTCTTAGTTTTCGCATACTCGAAGAATAAGTTTTTTTCAAATTAAAATGAGAATAAATACAGCATTTCTCTTTGTTCAACGAATGTGTTTACTTTTATCTTCCGGAAATTCTCGCCCGGATCAAATTATGAAAATCACCTCTATTTCCTGTCCAATTGAGTAATCTCACGATAATTCTACAAACTGGATGGTAGCCGGGTCAATGAGTACGCTCATAGGTAATTGATTGACTATCATCAACTTTAATGTTTTAAATAAGATTTTTCTTAGTTTTCGCATACTCGAAGAATAAGTTTTTTTCAAAT